>VYZW01036313.1:976-14469 GCA_013401315.1 Balaeniceps rex
AAATTAGATGGTATGTAATATTAGTGGGAGTTGAGGGAGAACTGGATTTCTGCTCTGAAAGTGTCTTTTACCAGATCATAACTCTCAGCTTATTTAAGAATATCATAAGAATCAAAGCTATATTTTTCTGCTTGTGTGTTGAAGATCCCAAAGCCTCCAGTTAAAAATTGGATTGTTTGATTTTTATAGAAAGTTTCTAGGAAAAGAAAGTATTTTGCCATATAAGTGGAAGGGTTGCACTGAGCCAGGTTTTCATCTGTTGCATCAGTGTAATGCTAAATGAATTCTACTGATCCTAGTGGGATGACGTGGGATTTTTTTCTGGATTCACACTGGCCTAACTGAGATCAGAGTCTAACCTACCATTTTTTAATGGACTTCAGGGAAAGTATCGAGGTTATTTGAAGGATTTCTGTAATACACAGGGACTGCATGAACATGTAATTTTTGCTTTACATATACATATGACAATGTTTTAGAGATAACATCAGGGAAAAAAGTCCTTGACAGAAGTGAGTTACAGGCAAAGTACCTTTTTTTTTCTTTTTTTTCTTTAACACTACAGTGAAGGTAAAGTTTAAATAAGCATACTGCACAGCTATGGAAGAAATAAAACTCACAACTGTATTACATCAAAAACTGGAGCTCAGGCAAGCTAAAATCAAAGCCCGTGTCAAGTACATCAAGATCACCATCAGGCTTTGTCTGCCTGCTCAAAGAGCTTACTCTTGATAAAGGGGAAAAAGGCGGGAGGGAGCAAGGTTTTACACTCATAACTCACATTCCGTATCACATAATAGCTGCTCTGGGCTTTGTCTCATCCTTTAAATCTATTCTTTACTGAGGAATGAAAGAAAGAAATGAGAAATCCACAGGAGGAGGTGTGCGGTGCCTGTGCAGAGAATCTCGCCACGCTGACAGCTTGCTGTAATGCCATTTAAACGTAACCACCACCAGCTAAGGAAACAGGAACATGGCTGTGTGCTGTGTGCACCTTCCCCTTACCTCCTGCACACTTGTGCTCATTACAGCTCTTTCTTTAAACTGCCGGCTAGACAGCTGGCCGTGCCTCAGAGGAGCACGGAGTAAGGGAGCATATAAATTACTCTTGCATTTTACGGCCAAGATAAACTCAAACTGCAGGGTTATAGCCTGAACTGACACACAAAAAAGAGAACCTAGCAGGCTTCTGAAAAGCAAAGGGAAAAAGAAGGAAAGAAAGCCTATTTTGGTGAACCTACCAATCATGTGGTAGGGTGGAGGGAAACAAAGACACATAAAATGTAGACCTTCTCCAGGTCTAAAGAGTAGAGCAAGGTTAATACTTCTGTGCTTGCAACCGTAAATCTGTAATTTTAAATTAGTATTTTTTTAAGTAGCTTTAGGCTTGCTTGTACTGTGTCATCACTGAAGATTTTCAAAGATGGCAAAGGATGTGTCGCGATAATTTCCATATTATGCATTTTATTAAGTGAGGCTTAATACACATGTAATTTCAAGTGGGTCAGTGCTTGGATAAAGTTTCCAGATGAACACTGAGCAGGCTGGTCTGCTTAGAACTGTCTGTGCTGGCTCCGTGTCTCCCACATGGTATAGGCTATAGCCTGTTATTTGAAACAATGAGTTCAAGATACACTGGAGTGTGAAAGAGTTTTTAAGGTTAAAATATTATTTCAGACCCATGTTCTTTTGCAATTGACTTTACACAGGAAAGAACAAATAATAGTTCCTAATTTGAAGAGATTTATTTAATCCTGCACCCACTGTTGGGTGGGTTATGCTAGAGAACACAGGATTTGTTTGAATGCAAACATGGCTTTACACTGCAGCCTGTAACACCAGGTGCCAAATATTCAAATATTTTTATACAGACATTCCAGTCCATTACCTCACACTACTGCAAGTATTCCCTGAGAGCGCCACATAGTTTGTGCAACAAAGAGAAGCTTAAAATGTACACAGCTTGACTCATTCCCTCAGGAAACAGTGCTCAAGTGTCAGAAGACCCACAAAATAGGTACTGGACTTACTTACTTTCAAAAACCTACCAACTGGAGCACAGTGTATGGTGTGTATTACTGCTCTGCTGCAAGGAAACATAAAGCATGAAGCTTTATCTCTCAGCCAGAAACCCTGGAACCTCTGGGAGACCATGGCCTAAATCAAGAATCAAAACAATTCCCCAGTGCAACTGAAAATTGAAAAGAAGCCCTTGTACTGTGCTGGCAAAGATATAGATGGAGGATCACTTTGAAATACTTAAAAGGTTCTCAGATCAACTTGGTGACTTTTCTAGGAGAGAAAAATATTAATGTCAGATAGGTATTTATTGTGATTTGTGGAGGCCTGAGAAGTGAGAAAGGGAGCTCTTAAGAAAACAATTATTTGTTTGCTGTATGTTAACAGCGTGGTGTTCAAAGTTATTGTAGTACATAAATAAAATGTCCTGACTAAGGAAAGTGAGGTAAAATATTCTACACAATTTATATAATAAAAATCCTACAGAGGTGAGCCATAACATGGTTTTGGTCTTTCAAAATCAAAACCATACTGCCTTCATTTAACACTATACTCTATATACCAAGCTGAGAGATAAGTTTAACAAAACCGTTCTGATTTCAGTTCAATTTAAAAATGTTATGCTACTAGGACTTAGTACCAGGAGAAATGGTTGAAGAAAGGGTCTGACAGGGTCCTCATGAAATTCAACAAGGAGAAGTGTAAAGTTTTCACCTGGGGAGGAACAACCCCAGGCACCAGTACATGCTGGGGGCCACCCAGCTGGAAAGCAGCTTGGCAAAAAATGTCCGGGGGTCAAGTTGAACACGGGCCAGCAATGTGGCCTTGCTTCAGAGAAGGCTAACAGTATACCGAACTGCATTGAACAGGTGATTCTTCCCCTCTGCTCAGCATGTGGTGAGGCCACACCTGGAGTAGTCTGTCCAGTGCTGGGCTCCCCAGTTCAAGAGAGCCATGGACATACTGGAGAGAGTTCAATGAAGGGCCACAAAGATGATGAAGGCACTGGAGCATCTCACCTATGAAGAAAGGCTGAGAGAGCTGGGTCAGTTCAGCTTGGGGGATCTCATCAATGTATATACATACCTGTGGGGAGGCTGCAAAGAGGATGGAGCCAGGTGCTTTTCATTGGTGCCCAGTGTCAGGACCAGAGGAAGTGGGCACAGACCGAAACACAAGAGGTTCCCTCTGAACATCAGGAAACACTTTTTTACAGTGAGGGTGACATTTACAACATTTCATTAACCTTAACTCTAACAGCTTCTTTTCAAGTTCCATACTTAATAGTGAGAGAAGTGCTGGAAGGTGTCTAGAAAACATTGCTGAAAATTGGAAGGAACAAGTACCAGAACAAACGATGCAGTCTGGGAGGTTGGCTACACAGCTGAGTCAAAGTACAGATATTTCTAACACACTCATGGTGTTTGTCAGATTCTGTTTCAATAAGGAAATACATAAAGAAGGACTTTCTTGTGAGGTGAGCCACCACAGGAAAGAGATACTGGAGAAGACATGTTCTCCCAGACCATGGCCAAAGCCTTGTGCCTCAGCATTGCTTTTACATGGTCATGTTTGCACGATGAACTTTAATTAAGCCAATACACCAGGCAAGTTGTTTGTACTAGTTTTTGGTACTAGCTATTATTTTCATACAGTTCTTGTACTAGTTACTGTTGCAGTAGCTGCTACAAACCTGTTCCTAGACATCTCCTCTTGGCTTGGCCACCCACACTTTCTCAGCCCACAGACACAGTCCTTCTTTCCCAGGCTATTGAGTTGAACAGCACTGCAGGGTAACAGCAAAGGCCAGCTGATTTGCAGCTTGCATCTGCCTGGGCCAGGCCTTCAGGGATGCTCAGGCACTTGGAGGAAACCTTCCTTGCTCTGCCCAAACTCCTGTCACTTAGCTTTGCCCACAGGTTCCCAAGGTTCATTGTCCTCCTCTGTATTGTTCTTATACTTAGCCCAGGCTTTCATAAACCTCCCTGGGCCTCATCCAAATGCTGAAGGGAACAAAAGTGCTGATTTCTACTGGTTCTACATCAAACCTGTCCTTTACAGAAAAAATACTCAAACAAGTAGAGAAAGTAATGAATTAGAAGGTTGATGGAAAATTATTAATTCTGTTCTTTTGCCTTCCGAATTTCACATATATAAAAAAAGCATAGGAACATATTCAAAGAAACAGGGATGGTTGCATGTCTCCCATTTGTATTGTTTGCAAAATGCACTTACTGTTTTACTTCCAGTTGCTCCTACAGAGCAGCCATAGAGAGACTGCTGAAATCTGGGAGCATCACCTGCGTAAAGGGACTGCCCAAGGACAGGAGGAGTGCTACTGAAATCACAGACCCCTTCTTAAGTTAGAGAAGAAATGAGGAGGAACTGGGCAGAGGTTTTGATCTCCCTTCACCCACACTGCTTAGGAAACGCATTTCCACACATGGCTGGAGAACCCAGAGGGAAATGCAGGAGGCCAGAAGGCAGCTGTTCAGGGCACCACACAGCCAAGGCCAAGCAATGTCCAGAGGAGGAAACACCCCACAAACCCAGCAGGCCAGGCACTGGCTGCAGCCACAACCCTGCCCATCACAACTCTTGCTCAAGCAGGCGCTCAAACGGGAGCTCCAAGGCCACCACTACAGTAAAGAGGGCAAGGACATTTCTGCATGTGGGAGAGCTGCCCACTGGGTAACTTCCACAGTGGGGCACTTGGATGCCTAACGCTGCAGCCTTCTGTCTTCCTCTCTAGCCGCCAGCTCCAACAGCCAACGGGACACAGCGCTCCCCTGGCATTGCCTACAACATTTCAAGACAGTTGGATTTACTGCTCAACTGTTGAACCCAAACACCTGCAGTTCTGGAAATGACAAGCAACAACCGCTGTTCACCAGCTGCTTCTCTTGCTGCTGCAGCATGCCAGGACACAGGTGCCAGACTGTGATGTCAACGCCATGCACCACAGGTGTCACACTGATGTTTGGGAACGTCCCCTCAGCACCTGCAGCCAGCCAATGCCAGTTCGTTGGTGTTTGCTGTCTGGCAGGACCACCCCCCGCTGCCCAGGGAAATGCCTACAGCCTGGCACCACTTTGGTCTAACCCTGACAAGAGAGTTTGAAAGGGAGCTGTCTCCAGCAGAAATACCATCTGCGTCTGCTCTGGACGAGCTCATTGAATTGGCAAACTCAACTTCTCCTGTCCCTCCAGGATGGGACAAAAGAGCACCTTGTGATGCTGATCTAACATCCATCGATAAAGAAATGCATTCCCAAGCATGCATCAAGGACCACAGCACCAACAGAAGCCACCCCATTTCTTCAGAGGACACCTCTGGTGAAGCTGTTGACTTCGCATCCCTCGCCTTTCCCAAGAAGCTCTGGAGAATTCTCCAAAGCCACTGGTTTCAGTCCATTTGGTGGGTTGATGACAGCAACTGTGTTGCCACTGATGAAGGCTCCTTCCAAAAAGAAATTGTTGGCATGGAGAGGACCTTACAGAATTTTTGAAACTGGCAGCATAAAAAGCTTCCTTCGTCAGCTCCACCTCTGAAGATTCCCCAAAGTGCAACGCAACTCCGCAACATCTGACTCGCTTGATGAATTTCCGGCAGAAGAAGCAGCAGCACTTTCTGCTCACAGCAAGGTACATCACTTCCCCTGCACATGAACTGACTCTCAGAATGATTTTGGGACAAGACCTTCACCTTCCAGTAGCATAAGTTTTGGCAATGGAGGGGTGGGGGAGGAAGGCAGGAAATGTTCTGAGATTCACTTCTTTCTCAGGTCACTTCTCAGGTGAAAACACAAGGGTGGCCATTACTTAACAGAACCAGAGCATAACTTTGTGGTCAGCCTAAGCTTTAGGTTTCAAATGCCCAATAGACCTTTTCAGGACCCACGTTGGTCTTTTGCCATTACAAGGCTCAGTTCCCCTGTCTTGATGTTTTCCCTTCTCCAAAAGCTGGCAACTAACTCTTCTCCTTTTGCATGTTTTAGTTACTCCTTCACTACAACCCCAACTCAAGAGACGTGATCTCCACCTGCTCGAGAGGTGCAAGCAGAGTTGGCCACAAGAGGAGAGCAGCAGCTGCATTTTCACCGGGCCTGGCTTTGAAGGAAAACCACCCCACAGAAGCCCAGATGTGCAGCTGGGGGCGGGGGGGGGGCGCAGCTGCTGCTGTCAAGCCTCGCACTCCCTCTCTTTTACCACCACAGCGCAGCCAGGCCCTGCCTGGCCTCCAGCTGCTTCTGCTGCATCTGCTCCTTCACCAAGCCACGGCATACCTCCCATAAACAACTGGACACCTTGCACACCAGGGCTAGGGCTTCCCATCTTTCCACCCCTGCAGCCAGGCACAGCAGCTCTTCAGGCCCCCGGAGCTGCCCTGCCTCTCTTCTGGCACCCATGGTTTCCTGCGGTTGTCCACGCTGGCAGCAGCCTCTGCTCTGGCCATGCCCGGGCCACTGCACGCCCAAATCCCAGCCGCCCCTCACTGCCCGACTTGCACCTGCAGCCCAAACCCTGCCACTGCAGGTGTCTGGCTGGGACCCCACTGCCCGTTAGATCAGATCAAATAGACACACTAGGTACCCAGCCAGTAGAGTGTCAGACATCTTGGCATAAACTGCCTCAATAAGAAACCCTTTCCAGTTGTCCTGTCCTGTTTTTACAGCCAAATCCCAAATTGAGCTTCTATTTCACCAGTTGTAGGAGCAACTGATCCACAAACAATTATAAAATTTCTTGTAAAAATCAAGCTTAGATGTTAAGCAATCCCGCATCTTCCATCTAATTTGAAAGCTTTCCAAGATTGCATAAAGTCATATAAAAGCAAACCAAGGTTGGAACATGAGTTCAAGTCAGGTTCAGAGGTGGAAACACACTTCCTACCAAAACCTACCTAACAAAATTGTTACTGTTAAAAATGCTAAGCCAGAGCTGGGAACATCATTTGTACTGAGCCAGGTGTTGAAAACTTCTGGCCTTCTAACATGGTCTCCTGCAGAGGATATGCAGATTGTGCCTCACTTCAGTTTTCGCGTTCCATGGGCTCCAGAGTGGGGTGGACAAACCCCAGGGGTCAGGAAGAATATCCCCTGAGGTGTGGGGAGGAACTAGCAGAAGTTCTATTTATATTTAGTTTAGAAATAAATTAAGCTTTACTAACATTTAACATATAAATTGACACCAGTGTCCCCACTTGCTCTGCACATCAGAGAGTCCCATGTCACGCACAGTACCAAGGTCTCCTGAGGGAAGAGTGGGGGTCCACAGCACAGAGGCGCTCACAGGGGTACCCTCCCTTATCTGCTCACTTTCAGTATATTGCCGCTGTGACTGACCAACAAACCCCTACCATAGAAGAAGGCTCAGAGGAAATAGGCCGAGGAGATGTGCCTGTGAAGCTCAGGGAAGAATGCAGCCTGGGACTGACCACAGGTGTTGCAAAGAAACTGACTTGATCTCAACACCAAGGCGAGTGGAGGGTGGCCTTTGTTTTAGATAAACAGCTATCAACAGCTGAGTGGTGATCAGCTGGTGGTGGAAAGGTTTCTCCCTCGGTTCATTCAAAGAGTGTGAATGTCTCCCTGAGTTACACAGGCCAGCATGAGGGGAGCGAATAAGTGGCTCGGCCCAATTTAAAGTATAAAAATTAAGAACTAATGAAAGAATTTCACAGAGAGCAACAAGCTTGCGATGGCTTCAACCCACAGATGCCTTCCTGGCAACTGGGGATGCCCAGTGTTGTGATGGTGAGCATATTAGAGAGACCAGTAACGGGAATCACATTGTCATGGTGATTGCAATTGCTACATAAATCTGCTAAGCATAACTTACATTTGTATTGTGTTATGCAATATATTTTGTATCACTCTGCTAAATCGGAAATCCCATGTAACATCAAGTATCTTCAAATAAGTAAATTTCATATTAAACATCACATATTCCATGTACGGAATATCTAAAAGAAGAGAGTAGTAGACTCTGACAAGGAGGTTCCCCCTGAACATCAGGAAACACTATTTCACTGTGAGAGTGACTGGGCATTGGTCCAGGTTGCCCAGAGAAATTGTGGAGTCTTACACCTTGGAGATATGTAAAAGCCATCTGGACACGGTCCTGGGTAACCAGCTCTAGGTGGCCCTGCTTGAGCAGGGAGGTTGGACCAGGTTATATCCAGAGGTCCCTGCCAGCCTCAACCTTTCTGTCATTCTGTGATTCTGTGATTTTCAGAGTTCACGTCTTGCCTTACAGAGAGGCATGTTGCCTCTCTCCTTTTCAGGCATTTCTAGCAACGGTCATTCTCAAGCCAGGAATTCATACACAATAATTTGTGTCGTGCTGGTTACATTCAGATCCTGGGTCTGTTTTGTGATGCTAAAAATCCTGAACCTTAGCAATATGCAATGAAAACGTGAAAAAGATTGTGTTCAAAGGATGCTCAAAAACAGATGTGACTTGGAGTTCACTGGAGCCTTCCTGAAAGGCTCTGGGTCACCCCTGCTGTGTGTCCTCCTGCCACCAGCCTCAACAGCACAGGGTGGGCTGGTGTGTGCTGCCCTGTTAGCTTGCAGCCAGGCGGCTGTGTCCCTGCTCTGGTGTGTCCAGCATTACACACGCTCAAAGTGCCAAACCAGTGTGAACACAGTGGGGAAAAAAAAAATCTGAGCTGCCAGACAGGGCCCTTTTACATCATACTGCTAAAGAGAGGAAACCTGTATTTTATAGAGAACCTGTCCATTCCCCTCTTAATGGAAATATAAAACTTCTGAGACTAACCCCATATTTTCTGTAAAGGGTGGATTGAGCCCAAGTGCAGATTATCTGTCACTTTCATAATTATGACACTTATAAGAACAGCTTTTCATTTCTAGAGATTTCTCCCTGAGTCTGGCATAACACCTCTATGATGTCCTAAACCTGGCATTGATATATAGTGTCGCCAGTATGTGACTGGACATAAAAGCTATCTAAATACTGTAATCTGTTCTCACTCCACAATAGCACAGCACACATGCATCCTTTCTGCTGTCTGTCATGAATCATGATGCCTGACAAGTGCAGGTAATAGGCTTCATAACATTGCATGCAAGCAGATAGGGGTATTTTTTTTTTTTATCAGTAAGGGAACTATGTAGTTATAATTCCGTGGCTGTGAGCTCATCCAGTCATAGAAAGGCAGCTATGGCAAATGTTTTCTATTCAAAAAAACCCCATGATGTCCGTAATTCCCACGTTCTCCTATCCTATTTCTTTCATTATAAATGAATGATAATTCTTACCTGGAATTCAGTTTAAGTTCTATGTGTGAAGCAATGATTAAATAGATTAACATTTAGTGATTTTGTAGTTAAGAAGTGTTTCAAAACTGACTCTGCTGAGGTTCTAATACCAGCTTTGCTTTGGAGATAGGCTTCCAATGACTAAATTAAGCTTCTGGTTAGTAAAAGAAAAAGATACGCATTTCTGTTAAATTATTAACTTTTAACATCAGGAAGTCATACGTACTAATACTGTGCACTACTTTTGCAACAAGAAAAAAAATAAAATATTTCTTCAAAGGAATTTTGAATTTATGTCATGATTTGTTCCTCTTAACATTACACTCATTCAAGGAAGCTTTCAGCAGTTACATTATCTCAAATTTTAAACCAATGCTGTAACATTTTGAAGACAACACTGGAATCTAAACCAGATGCAGTAGCAGGTTTCCTTGTGATTGAAAGAGCAAGATTATTGCCTTTAAAAAACATGCCTTCCAAACCTTTATTTTACTTCTTTTGAAGATAGACATTTGCTGGAGTGTTTGTCACATGATCAGCTGTTTCCATGGGATGTTGCCTTTGTAAAGATTGGAGAGTCACTGAGTTACTCTCTTTAGAAAACTCATACTTTCTATGACACTAAGTAAGGCATCAAGTGATATCAGAGGTGAGATATACTTCAACCTTTGCTGCTAAATTTTAATTCTCTCATCAGGGCTTCATATGTTATTCCTATGGTTGTTCTCTTTCTCTTCCAGAAATCATCTTCATTCCTCAACAATCCCATTAGATTTCTCTAATTTGTTATTTCCCACTTATGCTTTTTAGGTTGAGTCACATGGTATGTTACCATGTTATCCAATTGAATGTCATTTTGCTCACTTACTTAAGCGACTTACTTGAGCGACTTTCTTAATTGCATAAGAAAGGACACATATGTGGCCTTTTTTTTTTTAATTTATTTTTATTTATGGAGTTAAATTTACTGGAAAAAAGTCTAGAGGATGACCAAAGAAGTCCTGCCGTTGTAAAGCATACACCAGTTGAAAATCAAAACATTGCTCTCAGTTTCAGATTCCATTTTTCCTGGGTACTCTAAACTTCTTTTGTGATTATTTCTGGTGAATTACATATTCCATTTACTAGATATGTATACGGGCCTTGCAACTGGTCTTTATTTTGTGTGTGTGGAAAGTATTTGAGTGGTTTTGACAGTGATACAGTTTCAGTGACAACTTTCAATAACATTTACAATTTATCCTTGATACAACGGAGAAGAAGAGGAGATTAATAAGCAGTAAGACCATCCTAAAGCCAGCATAATTAAAATTAATAGCCATTGTTTGCCATTTTCAGGTGTATTTCACTGGATGGATATGGATATTTAACTCAGCTGGGCTCGCCGAGTAAACCTCCATTTTTCCTGGCTGTCATACCATGTGAGACAGCATAAGTATTTCTTGCTGTATATGTGGAGATAAGCAAATTTTGCAGGTGTTGTAGAGTGCTCTTCACCAATAAATAGTAATGATACAGAAAAAAACACTCTTAATGAAAAGACACATGTACAGTAATGTATGTTATTTTTCAAATAGAAACACAACCTTTCAAAACAAAAAAGTGTGTGGTCTCTGAAATCTATCCTAGATAAAACTGTGCATAGCTATAGCCAAAGTATGTCAATCAATTCCTCGCTGGCTTTTCTTTGAAAAGGAAATAAAATAGCAAGTACACAGAATGTGGAACAAATTACTGGAAGCATGGAGATAAATCAATTATTCACCATTTATTACAAAATAAAATAGCTCAACAATTCATAAATATAAAGTATGCTAAATGCCTAAACTATGACTATTACACATGGGTTTATTCCTGTCTTTATTATGTTTTGCTTTTAATAGGGACCTTTAAAAGAGAGGAGATATTTTTATGTGGAAAATTTACTGGGGGAAAAATTTCCATTCCATTTTTGGTGATTTCATGCGCCTGAGATGTCACTCTTCCATAAAATTCCACTGGGATAATGGAAATTTTTCACACTGAATCATACGAATATTTGAAAAACCACTTCTGTGTGAAATGTCATGCTCTGCAGTTCTGATCATACACTTAAGAGGAATTGTAGCCATATTTTAAATTTTTCTTTTGAAGGAAGATATCAGTAAAAGTGAAGAAAAGATCATTATCTAGACCAGCTGGCTGTTGAAATGCTCCTATGTATTTCTAATTTGCTATAGCACTGAAAAAATAAAAATCATTCTTTCTTAAAGAAAAGAAACAGTGTTCCTGATACTCCAAAGGAGCCTTAATGTCTGACATATTTGTGAAGGGAGTGAGATGATTTCACAGAGCCTTGTCTGCTGATAGATCATCTGCCACAGTGCGAGCTGCTGATAAATTCCTTGGGTTGGAGAAAGATAGGGACGTACTGTGATTTCAGTTGAGAAAGAGGAAATGGAGTCCAGCTTTCATTTCTAAGGATTTTACTTTCCAGATGTAAGTCTTGAAAGAGCTGATTCCCCACTCCTGTTTGTGAGATGAGAATTTTTGCTTTGGATCGTGTAGGGGAGGGATGCCGCAACTCCTAAGGCAAAACTCTCATTCCACATTGGTCCCTTTTCTTAAGCATGAAAGGGCCCAAATACCATGAAAGGATCCTAAAACCCCTCTTTCTGGATTGCAAAGGAGTTCCTTGTGTTGGGCAAGCTCTAGTGAAAAGAGCTTGCCCAGAGTCAGGCAGGAAGCAGAAAGGGCCATGCTGCCTCCGCCAGGCAGCAGAGCGGATCATGGTATGTATGGTCTGTTGGAAGACAGACACGCTCCTAGGGCTATTGTAGATATGCTGAGGACCTCTCCGGTCCCTGGACCAGCAAAAATGTGGCTGAAAGTTGTCCTCCTGGCTGCCTCCTCTCTTAGCTGTAAGCTCTGTGCTGCAGCCTCTACAGGACATGGTTACAAAGCTCAGTTCTGTGATCTGTGGCAACAGCCAGCTTTAAGTGACTACAGGAATTCAACAATTTTGCATGCACATAAGTGCCTCTCTGGTTGAAGGGCAGGAGGTGGGATGCAGTCCTTGATGAAGCATCAGAACAAACAACATTCACAAATTGCTAACGTGGGAAACTCCAAATGCTGTATGAATCAGTCCTTTAGGGCAAATAGCTCTTCCGGCAATCTCAGTTCTTTATGTTGTAGTTCATGCTCTAAATAACTTTGAATCAGTCTGATGACAGGACACCAAATTTGTATGGAATGAAGTTTCTTTGACTTTGCTGAATCACATTAATCCCTCTAGTTCCTCAATTTTGCCACTTAATCTGGGATTTAACCAATATGTATAAAGTATCATGGCTCAGAGGTAAAGCAGCATTTTAAAGCAATCACTCTGGCTGTTAAGGACTCCAAGTGATGAAAGAATAGAAAAAACCTAAGTAATACAGATTAGAGATTTTCTGAAGTCTTTTTGAATTGGCCAGGCTATATCTCCAAAAGACAGATGGTTTGAACAGAGTTGCAGGCATATTTTCCTCACAGATTTTAAGGCTTCCCTGAAACTGTAGCCTCTCTGTTTACCAGAACATCAAGAAATACTAGGTTGGCTGGTGTCAGAATTGATTTTTCAGTGCTGATCTGAAATCTGTGGTAGAAAGTAAGTGAATGATAGGCAATGACATGCAAGTGGGCAGCTTTGCAACTCTTATGCTACACATTTTGCTGCTCCTGGGGGTGAAGAAAAGACAGCAAAACCAGTCAGATAAGTATAGGGGTTTGCACATGTGAAAAGAAAACAATAGTTGGACACAAAAGCAAGAAATAAGTTTTGAAGAGAAGGAACGAAATTATTTCTCAAAGGAGCCCTATGATTTATGATCAAATTAGCAAATGTCAGATAATGGAGCTGTAAGGGGGGCAGGTGGCTGTCAAATCCAGAAACTGTATTTGCATTTGCACGGAGTTTTCCTGTGAGTGAGTCATTATAGTTTTTCAGAAGCTGTGATGCCAGGCAGAGCTTCATGTGGAAATAAGGCTTTGTTAAAAATATACTTGTTAAGCATTTCCTCTTTACATTTGATTCATGCCTCAGTGGATGTCATAATATTTAAAGGGTTGCTTACTGTTCAGAGTGTGTAAAATGCATAGCTTGGGAATGTACTTAGTCACTTGTGCAGAACTGTGAAGTCAAGGGCAAAAGGCAAGAGTGAGTTTC
>VYZW01036314.1:992-21090 GCA_013401315.1 Balaeniceps rex
CTCACCTTAGACGCTGGCAAGTGTAATTATAAAAATTTCCCAACAGGAAACAGAGGATATGCATAGATCACAGGAGCTTTGGATCAGGCATACGGGACTAATTTTACAGAAGGTAGAAAAGCAGATAAATGGAATAAAAAAAATGATTGCAAAAACAGACTGTACAGCTTCATCTAAGGATGTTTCCACCTTAGATCTTCTGCACTGAGTGGGGCTTAATTGCACAGAAGCATTTGGCCCAATGTTGTCGATACATGCCGCCTCTGGCAGCAGACGGGCTCCACTCTGAATCAGAGGGAAAGATGCCTCCTCCATCCCACTCTCTGCTACCTGGGGTTTTCCTTGGCCTTCTTTCAGCTAAACACTGGGTAGCTCTGATCCTACTTAGCTTTCATGGTCTGAGAAGGTCACAGCCTGAAGTGGTATGAATAACTTCAGGTCCCAGTGTAAACAGGTGTGTGGCAACAGTGTGAAAGCGGATGGCAAATATTTCCAGTAGATTCTTTTGGTGTTCTTGTTTATCAGTAAAAACTAAAATATGTACATAAGCCCCCTGAAAATCTATTTCTCTCCCCCCCTCAAAAGACTTCTTTCCTCAAAATGCCCTCTTTCACAAATTTAGAGAAACCGCTGCAGGCATTAATAGCACCAAAACAAACAAATGAAAAACCCAGCCCGAAACAACATCCCCCCCCCAAAAAAAACCCTGAA
Organism: Balaeniceps rex; assembly: GCA_013401315.1. Taxonomy (NCBI): domain Eukaryota; kingdom Metazoa; phylum Chordata; class Aves; order Pelecaniformes; family Balaenicipitidae; genus Balaeniceps; species Balaeniceps rex. The sequence goes on from VYZW01036314.1 coordinate 1,704, forward strand.
CCCAAACAACCTGGAAAAGCAGAAATCCTGCTAAATGAGGAAAGACTGTCATTACTATTTAAAGAGTGCAAGATGTATAATACAAATGAAACTATTACACAGTTCTCCAACAGGTAAGAAAATCCAGATGGGAATACACCTTAAAGGGTTATACTTCTTGTTGAGAGGAATTCACAGTACTGCCAGGCAATGAATTAAAACAGCAGTACTGAGTTCAGTTACCCTTCCCTGAGAACCGAAACTAAATACAACTGTTATGACTCATAAATAATTTATTTTTATAGAAGAGTGGATTAGATTTAAAATTAAATCCACAAAGCTTAAATTCTATTAATGAGTTAAATTGCTATCTTCCTTCTAGAAATGATTGGACATTTTCTGGTGGGACACTTTTTAAGTCAGGAAGCTCAGATTCACTGAATAGAAACATGTTGATATCAAGAAAACATTTGTCAAAACTCTGCAGATTTCTGATGGGGAAAAAATACCCTGGTTTTCTGCCAGCTTGCCTGATTGCGTTCATCACTGCATGGCTTCGTTCCCTGACAGGGAATTTTGGAGGTAGACCTCTGTAAGTGCCTATTCTCTTGCACGTAATAGCATCAGGCCCTCCTCTGCCAGTTCAGCTTCAAGGTTTGCCATTGAGGAAAGCTGAGTGCTCAGGTAGCAAATAATCCAGAAAAGCAGTCAGCCAAGGAGATTCGCTCTCAGCAACCTGGCAGTCAAAGCACCTGAGTGTTTATTGAATAGGGAGCCAGACAGCCTTCAGAATTAATAGGGAGTTCAAGGAACCAGAAAACCAGGGTGCGAATTACCAGTACAGTCCCAAAGCCATTGCTCTTAATAGACCACTTTGTGTACTGCAGAGGTGGAAAACCTGCAAGTTTAAAAACCTCTTTGCACTAAAATTTCAGACCCCTTAGTTGGCTGTCTGAGATTTTCAGGCAATTTCTAAGCTTCAGAAGCTAAGTTTTAAGAAAAAACACTGTGTAATGTGTGATTCATACTGAAATCATAAGCACTGGCTATTAAGCAAGAGACACAGTAAAAGGCTGGGTTTTGTTGCGGGAATGCTGTGCTGTCTCAGACCCGTGGTTCACTGAGAACCAAAGGCAGTGTCTGAATTCGTGGGAATATGAGAAGCTACACTAAACAAATGCATTATAGTCTATTTCCATGAACATATCATTCTAATTTCTTGTAATTTAATATGAGATTAAACTTTGAAATAAAAAGCTTAATTTGCATTAAATATTATAACTTTGGATGATAGTGGATGCTAATCTTCTCCAGTATAACTGTTTGAAGGCCTCTTCAGTGGTGAAATTTATAGTCCAATATTGAAAACATTTATTTTATTTTTATTGCCTCTGAATTTTTTTATATCTTTATTTTATCATTAAGTAGAGTGACTAATTTTTTAAAAATCTATCTCAGATGACAATTCCACCATTATCATTAACAAGCTCTTGATCAAAATTTGTAGACTGGATTTGGACAGTACCATAGAAAAAGTGATTTTTCAAAACTGAAGCACTATTGAACTCCATCCCATTTTTGTTAATCAAAATATCCAATATCTGGATTTACTTTCTGTTTAACAGAACTAACTACATGGTAGTATGTACATAGAACTATTTGTCATACCTGAGTCAAGCAGACCCTGAAACCTTGCTGTAGGCATGGGCATGTGCCTTGCTAATGGATATAGGCTAATAGCCAGTCCTGCACAGCAGAAGGCAAGGGATGCACAACCTTTTCTGTGAATGTGAAGAAAGTCACAATTGCTCAATCTAAATTAAAATTTTGCTGAAATTTTGGCTGTACTCTCTTAAACTCAAAACAGCTCAGTATTTCATGTGGTTAACACCTATTAAAACCTGCCTCTGTAAAATTATTATCTCCTTTTTAGTGTGGTTACATGTAACTACTGCTTTAGCAGAAAACCAACCAAGAAGAGTCTAGGAATGGCTTAAGGCAAAATTTTCAAAAGCCTGAATGGAAGACAGTCTTTTGAAAATGCTATTTAGATTTCAATAGAAGAGTGAAGCTAAGAATTATTTCATATTCTTTTTTGTAAGTAAGTGTGTAATAGTCTTTTTTGTTTTCAGCAGCGAGAACACAAGTATATGATGACCTAAAACCTGGCTTTTTTGTACACAGACTTTGGAGAAATATAAAAATTCTACTTGGTGCTTTCTCCTTTAAGTTGCAAATTTGCTAGCTAATGGGACACAGAAAAGAACATCACCAAGGCTTGTCCAATTTAACTTCAGCATTATATTTCACCAATGAAATCTGATAGGCTGATAGACTAAGTGATTTAGGGATAAGTCATGGGGGACTCTTTTTCATAACAGGCTTTCTTCAGAAACTGGAAGGCTCCATCAGTGAGGCGTTAGCCCTCCAATCTGTTAGGATGCGATCCTTATAGCAATATCTCACAACTATGTGCATGGCTTCTCCTAGTTTCACAAGAAATCAAGCAAAGACACAGATTTATTAGAAATTCATTTTGAATAATAATCTCTCCTGAAAGTACCACCTAATCTAAAAATGTCCCTTCTGGAATACGGTCCTGCCATGACACAGTCTGGAGGAGTTCCCCTCATGACCCCCAGGCAAACCACACTGGATATTGACTCTGTTCAACCACCTCCCTGTTAATCTTCAAAATCATGCTTGCAACTGAATTCCCACTGTTACCTGAAAAGTTCTCTCCTTGATGAGAGTTTCTGGCTTGCTGAATTAACTGAAATAGGCTGTTCAGTGGTCTAGACTTTGTATCTTCTTTCCCAACACAGGTTTTCAGTATACAAAACATATCCTGATATCTGTGTGCAAGGAGCTATATGATAAGCTTCCTTTTTACTATTCAGTAAAATACTTTACTGCAAATTGTGCTTACACTAAAGAAATCAAGCATGAGGTACAGTTAGATATGATCAACTTTAGTGTTCAATATAATATTAGTGGGACAAGCTGCAACACAAACTGTAATGGAAAACGAGAGAATAAGGTTGTGCATCAGAGAATGATTTCTATGAATATATATTTTGTAGAAGTTTTCTGGAAAATGACTGGTTTTCATCTAGGCTAGCTGAAATATGGTATGAACTCTTTACTCAGAAAAACCTGGTCATCAAAGGCTGTGATCTGTGTGAGAAATAAGCATGGTCTGCAGTGACGTGAAAACAGAAGTCTACATTGTAGTATGTGAAAATTTTGCAACTGTATCCCTGAAGATGATCTCACCGGATGTTTGGTAAGATTAGGATTTGTCAGCACTTATATGGGAAATTTTTGGAGAAACCGAGGTAACAAGTGGAAGCAGTGATATAGCAGTTGGCACTGATTCATTTAAGTCTGATCTACACAGAAAATTCAGGCTGAGGTAGGATATAAAACAGTGATTGCAAATTAACTGGTTTTGACCTCCTGAGCAGATTAATCCCACAGAACTTCAGATATTCACACTGAATCATTTATTTAGACTTCTTTTAATAATCAATTTCATTTCTAGTATATGATTCATCTTATTCTAAAGGTAGAAATCTAAAATAGGGCATATAAATCACATCCTCTGGGCGTCTCTATCTTTCTATTTGACTATAAAGATGACTTGTTTGATTATAAACATCTCAGCTGTAGATGTCTGAAGCTAAGTGAGATGAATCACATCCTCTGACTCTAAAATAAGGGTCTTTATTCCAAATTACACACTTCAGAATTGAGAATATGGGCATCCACACAGGAAGTCAATCATAAATTCCAAATTAACCTCCTACATTAAGGGAGGCCTTTTCATTGAGTTAAGGTCTTTTCATTGAGTCAATAACATCCTTCTTATGTTAAGAGGCAAGATGAGACCCTGTGCAGTCATGGTTTCAAGGCTGCATTTAATCTATTACTACAGTTTATGTTGCATAAAGGCATGAAACACTATGTTAAAAAAAGTAAAATACCCATAATTAATATAGTCATATTCAGCTGGCAGTATAACTAGTCAGGCTGAACAAGACAGTGTCTACTCTAATTTGCCACTTCCCAAAATTCATAGATTCCTACTGAATTGCCTTATTGTGAAGCATTGCTGCTTTTCTTGATTGATAATAGGAGTTCAGAGAAAATGTGATTTACTGACGTGAAAAAACAGCTTTTCCTAACAGTTTTTGACAAATAGTGGTTTTGTATTTTAAGATGAGAAACTTCATGTTTGTGCCACAGTGATTGTGTGGTCTTCTTGTGGGCAGCAGTGCTGCCTGCCATACAAAGGGACCTTGATAGGCTGGAGAAATTGGCTGACAGGAACCTCATGAAGTTCAACAAGGGGAAGTGCAAAGTCCTGCACCTGGAAAGGAACAACCCCAGGCACCGGTACATGCTGGGGGCCGACCAGCTGGAAAGCAGCCTGGCAGAAAAGGCCCTGGGGATCCTGGTGGACACCAGCTGAATATAAGCCAGCAACGTGCCCTTGTGGCAAAGAAGGCCAACACCCTTTTGGGCTGCATTAAGCAGAGCATTATCACCAGGTTGAAGGAGGTGATCCTTCCCCTTTAGTCAGCACGGGTGAGGCCACAACTGGAAGTTCAGTGTCCAGTTCTGGGCTCCCCAGTGCAAGAGAAACATGGACATAGTGGACAGAGTCCAGTGAAGAAGCATGAAGATGACTGAGGGACTGGAACATCTCTCCTATGAGGGAAGGCTGTGAGAACTGGAACTGTTCAGCTTGGAGAAGTCTCAGGAAGATCTTATCAATGTGTATAAATACCTGAAGGAAGGGTATAAAGAAAATTGAGCCAGGCTTTTTTGAGTGGTGCCTACTGACAGGACCAGAGGAAATGGGCACAAACTGAAACACAGGAGGTTCTGTCTGAATATCAGGAAACACTTTTTCACTGCTAGGGAGACCAAGCACTGGCACAGGTTGCCCAGGGAGGTTGTGGAGTCTCCATCCTTGGAGATATTCAAAAGCTATGTGGACATGGTCCTGGCCAACTGGCCGTAGGTGACCCTGCTTGAGGTGTGAGTTTGGACCAGAAGACCTCCAGAGGTCCCTTTCAGTCTCAACTGTTCTCTGATTCTGTTATTTACTTTGAGTAAAGAGTTAATATTTTCACTCAGAGGTAGTTCTGTTTTTCAAAACCAAAACCTTGACAGTTTTTATTACCCTCAAAATATAATTTTAGATAGTTTATACACTTTTTAAAATGTCCAGATCTTCCATATTTATACTGACCTTTGCCTTCAATAAGACAAGAAGTTAAATATGGACCTTTTGATTACTGGAGAATTCTAAAAAAGCAGGGAGCTGCCTGTTCATGCAGACCTGGTGGAGGTAATTTTTCAGAGTGACTGCTTCCTGTTTGACTGTATTCTGAGTAAAATGGAAGATGATAGGTGTTGTGGATGAGAGATGCCAAAGGTAGCAAAAAGCAGAATTTCCTGTGCTGTTCCTCTAATAGAATGTGCATCAGGAACAGCTTAGAATGCCCCTGCCCAGAGCTGACCAGGCCCAGGTATCCACAACTGTCATGCTGTTTAGGTCTGTGTCTGCTCACTAAAGAAAAGTTGGGCATAGGAAAAATGACCTCAAATATTAGAACCTGTAAAGACCCATATATATATTTATATATATTTTATATATATAAAAGAATGGACAAAGAAAAGGACCAAGCCTATCCATACACCTATAATGATTAGAGCTAATTTTTTTCTAAATGTTTTTCTAAATCCTCTAAATCAAGAGGAAAAAAAGTCTTCCATTTTAATTTCTTTGATATTTTGGAATTGAAGAATTAAAAACCTGTGGCAGATCCTCTGCTGGGCCCCACGGTCCTCTCTGCTCATAGTTTGTTTTGACTTTGAAATCTAGAAAGTTGAGAGTGGGACTCGTGATAGCATGAATGTTATTTGTGGCCCTTATGGTCTTTACACAGATCCATGGGTGGTAAAAGACCAGTATGATTTCCATAGCACTTATCACTGAGATAACTAAGAGTTTATAAGTAGGTGGTAAATGATTTTCCCTGCTAAATAAGTAAGATTAAGTGCTCTAAATAGTTTCCTTTCCTGAAATCTAGTCCTTTGGTCTTTACTCCATTTTTTCTAATTCTTATATAGAGTTGAAGATGAAAATTAGAAAAAATCCTCAAAACCAAACCCAAACTCCTTAAAACCCATAACCCAAAGGGAGCCATTTCACTCCAACTGAGATTACATTTCTTTTTCCCTTTTTGGGACAGGCACATGTAATATGGTCTAAGGATATAATATTAAAAACTACTACTCTCTTAATTGAGCAATTTTAATACCTTCCTGTTATCTGTTCCTTAATCTGTTAAAAACCCATGGAACAAAATAATGACTCTAGTTGACTACTTTGATAACTGTTTCAAGAACATGAGAAAACAGTACCCATCCCTCATACATAATTCTATATTGTTCAGCCTGATCATTTATGAAATGGCCTCTCTTCTGAAGCTGATGAAGTTGTGTTGATAAATGCACTTACTGTTTGTTTAAAAATAAAATTATGTTGATTATATATATGTAGTCTTGATATATTACAGATTTTTCTGTCAATTAGTTCAGGTTAAAAAAAAAAACAAAACGAGCACTTCAAAGTATAGTATCCTTAGTCTTCTACTTCTCAGTGGAAGGTCATGGGACATTTTTAATGGTATGCTTAATTCTCATTAATTCAAATAGCTTGTGACTAATTCTAAGAATCTGACTGTATATGTATTTGTGAATATTTGTTTTACTAACTCTAGAATCCAACTCCCATCTATATGAAGCTTGCTAAACTGTTGTGTGGGAAGTAGGGAGAGAAGAGGAAGATGTTCAGCTGGATGATGAACCATAGACAAAGGTGTATGTGACAATGGGAATGGCAGAGAGATTATGTTTCTCTGAGAACTATAGTGAAAAAAATTGTGTTTCCTCTAAAATTCTTCAAAACACCTTCTCAGCTACTGTCAGTCTGTGGGTGACTATCACCACCCATGCCTTCATATATATTCTCCCATAGCAGGTGACTACAGCTGGCTCCTGGGTACAACAGCACAGTCCAGCTGTGAGGTTTATGCTAATGATTTGGTAAAACACAAACACAAACACAATTTTTATAGGATTTTTTGTAGGAATTTTTATAGGATTTACCAGTTTACATGACTGATCCCTCAGCAGAAGGTCTGAGGGATAAAATCTGTCTTGCTTAACAGCTGAAAGCACCTAGCATGTTAAAGCATACACAAGGAGTTAAACAGAACTTCAAAGTGTGTATGGAGGAAAACAACCAGTGTAATTGTCCATCTGTTGATAGAAAGACTTGGAAAGTCTTAAACTGCTGACAGGGCAGTTAATGAGTAGTCATCTGGTTATTATTATTTCAGGTCTTTATCTTTTCCTCTTCTGTAGGAAGATGTCATTCATAAGTCTCTCATTTCTTTTTTTTTCTCCCGCTACCATTAGGCAATTTCTTTTTTGTTATCCCAAACTTCAGTCTATTGACGTCAGAGGATGGCTTGTTTCAGTGGAAATAAACCTTCACCCTTCAAAACAAAAAGATGTTATAGGGTGTGATACAAGAACAAGGTTAGAGAATATTACAGCGGCATCAAGGGCTAAGATATTTTGGCAAGAGCACTAATTACCTGTGCTTGCAAAAACAGTGAGTTCAATTAATGTGATTCAACCAAATACCACGCAAACACCCAGCTTGCAAAAGTTTATGATATGGATATGGTGAAGCTATTATCACTTTTTGTGTACTGTGTATGTTGTGGCATCACCCAAAATATGCTAGGCACGTAGACAGGTATATTCTGTGCTCAGAGGATTTTAACTCTGGTGACAGATATGGCACAACAATAGAGAACCAGAGCAACAGGTGGAGGAAACAGCAGGATGGGAAGAACATAATCGCAAAGGGGAGGTCAGGCAATTATATAACTCTCTGTGCAGACACCTTTTTCCCTAGTATACACAATATTTGTAGGGTTTTTATCATGATTGTAAAAAGCTTAATTTATCATGACCAAGGCTGATTTTCAGATGTGAGTCTGAGGCGTTCAGGGTATACTATCTGCTCAAAACCAGACAATGCAATGGGAAAGGAGATTACAGAGCAGTGAACAGGTGAAGACACTCAGATATGAGAGGTCCAACTGCAAGGCTTTGAGTCAGACAAGGCAGAGCACCTACTTTACTCCAGGTCACCAACATCACAGGTATGTGACGTAGCCACTGGCTACGGATCCCTCCAGAGTGTCACTTGTTCTCTCTCTCTCTCTCACTTTCTGTCTGTATTTCTACTGTTCCTGAATTTGCCAGCCAGAGCCTTTACAATGCTTCCTAAATTACATTCTTCCTTCTTGCCAGTTTCTTTCTGCAAGTTCAAGCTTAATATTCCAGTACACGTTTCCATAGGTTCAGAGAGACTTTCTGCATGCATTTAGGTTACAATATTACTTTTGTTTTCTATTCTTCCCTGAGAGTTATTTAGGACCCATAGTCTTATTTCTTCCTATGTCACTTAGGTTTCTAAAATTCTCAGTCTACCTGGACCCTGAGTCTCTCTGCGGGCTGGTATTAGAAGCTGAAAAATATGACACTGGCCTTGGTTCTTGACACTTAATATGTGGGATTTCCTTCTGACAGCCATGTGAGACAAGTAGATATTACTGTTACCTTTTCCCAGTGGGAAACTGAAGGCAAAGGTGGTTTCTGGCACACCTGAAACATGTGAGACTGAACCAGAATTTTGGAATGACATGTTCTAAACTCCTACATAAAACCAAGGCATTTTCATCTGTTCAGTCTTATGACTTTATTTTGAAGGTCTTTTGTCCTACCTTTCTCCTCTGTTTTCACCCAGGTATCTTCCCAAAGAAGATTCTACGCTGGTATAGTTACAAGCAAAGAATACAACAAAGATTTGAGGGAATGTCTTGGAGATTAATAGCCATTTGAGAATCCTTTGGCTGATAATTATTTCTTAACAAACACCCTGAGGAAATTTCTATTTTAAAAAGGAAATTTAACCTAAAAACAACCAATCCGAAATAACTTGAATAAGGATTTCTGGTTTTATTTATAAGCTTTCAGTTTTTTATAAATAATATTCAACTTTTGTTGTTCCGTGATGCTTTATTTTGCTAATTCTGCTTGTTCTTGATACTTATCAACAAGAAGTAACGATATATCAAGAACTAGTATTCATTCCTGTTTGCTGCTAAATAAGTTTGTAAAACCAAGCTTATGGTTAACTTAAGTTGATAAGCGATCACACATTTTTCATGTTTAAAACTGAATGCAAAAATAACTGTTTTGCAGGATAAGTGCTAGGAGAGCAAATCTGTCACTTCTGATCCTATGGTTGTCTAAACTATCTTTTTTTTTGTTCCCAGCTCTTTGAAAAACTCTCTGAGGAGGCGTCATTGGAAGGTTCCTATTTGTTTAGGAATCGATCCAAGTGTAAAAATTTCCACCATGTTAGATGTTGATTTCATTGGAGATTCCCTTACAGCATTTTGCTAGGCATTTGTGCAGAGCAGTAAAGCAACAAAACAAACCAAAATGCTCCAGAAATCATATAATTCATTAGTTTGTTGTTCTACCTGCAGTAATGAACCAGTACAAATTTTGTCCTTATATTTTGAAATTTGTGAAATTTTGGCAAATTAATAACTGTGGTGGGTTAACCTTGGCTGGCCGCCAGGTGCCCACCAACCCGTTCTATCACTCCCTCTTCTCAACAGGACAGGGGAAGAAAATATGATGAAAAGCTTGGAGGCTGAGATAATGGCAGGGAGATCAATTGCTAATTGCAATCATGGGCAAAACAGACTCGACTTGGGGAAAATGATTTAATTTATTGTCAAAATAATTGTAACAGAGTAGGATAGTGAGAAATAAGAACAAAAACTAAAACCAGCTTCCCCTGTTCCAGCATGGGATGTTCCCATGGGATACAGCCCTTCATGAACTGCTGCAACGTGGGTTCTTCCCCATGGGCTGCAGTTCTTCAAGAACTGCTCCAGCATGGATCCTTTCCACGAGGTACAGTCCTTCAGGAACAGATTGCTCCAGCCTGGATCCCCCATAGGATCACAGGTCCTGCCACAAAACTTGCTCCTACATAGGCTCCTTTCCAGAGGCCCCAGTTCCTGCCGTGAGCCTGCTCCTGCGTGGGCTGCAGCTTCCTTCACGGCACATCCACCTGCTCTGGCACAGGGTCCTCCATGGGCTGCAGGGGGACAGCCTGGATCACCATGGTCTTCACCAAGGGCTGCAGGGGAATCTCTGCTCCAGTGCCTGGAGCACCCCCCCCCTCCTTCTTCCCTGACCTTGGTGTCTGCAGGGCTGTTTCTCTCACATTTTCTCACCCCTCTCTCCCAGCTGCTGTGCAGCATTTTTTACCCTTTCTTAAATATGTTATCACAGAGGTGCTACCAACAGGGCTGGTTGGCCCAGCTTTGGCCAGTGGCGGGGCCATCTTGGAGCCAGCTGGCACTGGCTCTGTCTGACATGGGGACAGCTTCTGGTGTCTTCTCACAGAAACCAACCCTGCAGTTCCCCTGCTACTAAAATCTTGCCACATAAACCTAATACAGTAACATATCTTTACCCTTTTTTTATTAGCTAGAAGGGATGATACAGTTGAAAAGTCGTACTAAAGGAAAGCTCTGCACTAATCAAGTATTTAATTTTGCTGCCTAAGAATTCTGGCCTGTCTTTAGGACTGACAGGAAAGTAGAGGCAAAAATTATGATTTTCCAGAAACTTACTGAAGTGGCAGCTGATGAGTTTTGAACTCTCTGGCAACTTCAGAACCTTCCAAATCTAGACTTGTCTAAAGGAATCTCTATTTGGTGGAAAGGAGTTTCCTAACTGTGGTACTTGATCTAAGTTTCACTGTCATCCCAGAGACATTTAGAATTCTTGTTTATCTCATTTGACAGCATTTTACAGTGGTGCTTTGTCAGCAAAATGCTATGTATTCTTTTGCTTAAGATTTTAACCTTTCCCTTGACATTGAAAAGGTACAAAATATAGGAATCATATTTTGTTTACTCTTATGTGTAGCCTTACAGGAAGGCAAAAGATACAAATTTCAGAAATAGTATCATACGATGATTCTATAGGTTTGTGTGTCTGTATATGTATGCCTACATACATACATATGTATACACACACAGGCTTATATACATACACACAGAAAAACACAATTTCATTTTTTTGTGATTATATTTTAAAAATATTACACTAATTTTACCTAGATAAAAAATTTCTGTTTAAAAATCTATTCATGTAACATTTAGTGTTATTTCCTACATTCCATTTTGCAAGGTGACTTTGAAGCATTTTTATTGGACAGAGATTTTACATTTTAAGTGCATATGGCTCACAATCAGGAGATACATTTTACATTTTTCTGTGGGTACAGAATCCCTAATGTAACAGCTAGTATCATTGGTAAATTATTTCTTTATGCTGTATATGCCAAGCTACAGACATATAAATGCAAAGTGTGTACACATTCTGTTAAAAACATTTTCATTACTGAATGTAAATTGCATTATTTTCGCCAATGCTTATTCTTCAGTTTTTGTGCAAAGATCAAGCAAATCCAGGCTCCTTTTCCCACTATGTCTCTTAAATTGGACATATTTTTAAGTGCAGCATTTTATACTGAAAATTGCTATTCTGGAAGAAATTCTGAAGAAAGCATAAGGCATTATTAGATTTTACTGTTGAAGAGCTGACAATAAAGGTAAAGAATCTTGCTTTTGTGAAATGTTTCTGGCTTGTGTTTGTTAAGCTTTCCCTAGAAGTATTTAGTTTGCATTAGGTATGACTACCCCTTCTGTGTTTCTGCATTCACTTAAGCTCTCAAAGTCTTTCAATCCTAGCTTGTTTGTACCTTCATTCTTTCTGGTAGTACAGTGCTCCTCAAAGCCATCTTTATAGTAGCCTTCAAGCTATATTGTACAGTTCTAAGGGAATCTATGTTAGATATGAAGTACAGGTTCTGTGATGGGGTTTGTGAATGATAACTCTAGGTTGTTCCTCTCATGATGTTCAGTGTTATGAAGAGCTTTGTGAAGGAATGGGACTGACTTACCCAACTTTCCAGGCAGGAGCAGAAGATTTGCATGTGGGAGATATGTCAGGCAGGCTCTGTACCACTGTTAGTTATACATCATTTAAATTCCCTTCTTTGAATCATTGTGTTAGTTTGTCACAGCTATTGACAGCTGCTATCTGATCAGTCTGCTAGTGCCAGTAGTATCTTGGCAACAGCACAAAAATAGCTTTCCCCCCTTGTGAGTAAGACCAGTCTGCAGTGACAAATTAGAAACGTGCTAAAGCCAAAATAAACTGAAATTTTGGGCCAGATTTTCAGCCTTACAACTGTGCTCCAGATAATTATTATATTGTCCAAGGCAGCTGATGGAGGATTCCTCCAGAACAGGAGAAAACAGCTTCAAGATGCCATATTTTGCTCTGTAGCCTTTTTGTTAGATGTGGGTATAAGGGGAGGCTGTTCTGTGGGGGGCACCCACAGCCAGCAGGCTGGCTTCTCATGGCCAGCTCCATATAGGAGAAAGCAGTGTCAGCCAAGCCTTGGTCGTCCTGGGAGTTTTTCAAGTAAAAGCTGGGAGAGCCCTAGCAGAGGCTCCCCGCTTCTCCTTTTGGGAGATCTAAGCTGAGAGGTTCGTGCTTGTCCCTGCCCATGGGACAGCATTGCCCCAGCTGCTCCCCAGCAGGGGGAACTGTCTGTGGCCTCTCCTCTTCCTCCTTTGGATCTTTGCTTTGCAGCATGTTAGTCTGGGACTGCCAGCTGGCAAGTATTCAGGGTGCCCAACCTGTATGAAGTATCTAGGAAGCTTCACCCTTCCCACATGTGCTCCACACAGACAAGCAGGGCACACAGCCCAGTAAGTCCAGACAGCACGACAGTCTCCTGCCCAGCCCCCTGCCCCTAAGGAGTCAGGTGTGTGGTGTGGGGTGCTTACCCACAAATTTGCCCATGATTTCCTGACCACCTCAGCCCCTCAGCCCCTCCAGCTGGGTGAGCATGATGTCTGCTGTGATCAGGTTATTCCTTTGCCTCCACAAACCCACAGTCATGGCAAGTGGGAATACCCTGAGGCACAGTCCCTACGCAGGCTGGTGTGAGCGATGTAGCAGGCACTCAGCTATCGCTGTTTATATCCCTGGGGCTGCAAATTTTGGATTCAATTATTTGGAAAAAAGGTGTATTCTCTTGGGTGGACTTGCATAAAACACAGGAAAAGACCTGGGCTTTCATGCACTAGGGCAATAAGGTGTGGCTGAGAGCTAGTACAGAAGCTAGAATTTACTGTACGAATGAATTTCTCTTAAAGCTACCAACCAATTAACCTCAATTAGGATTTGATTTCATATAATAGTGATTACAAGTTACCTAACCCAAGGGAAAGGCACACCTTTATTTTTCTAGTGGGGGGAAAAAAAAGTCTCTGGACTTCTGTAGGAGAGATGAACCACAGTCGTACTTCCTCTTTTGGGACAAAAGATGTCTGAATATATGAAAACGTTTTCAGAAATTTCTACATATAAATCCACTTCTTTTCAAAACCTACACTCCTTGACAAGACTATTTTGCTTCAGTCCCAAATCCTCAATTAGGTCTTGCCAGGCATCCTGCTGAGAGCTTGCATGCACATTCATTATGTTTTGTTAACTCTAATCGAATCTGGATGGCAAACCAAATCTATACATAACATTTTGTTCAGTTTATTTTCCCTTTGGCTCTAATTTTAAGTCTAATGCCTGAATAACTTCTGTGTCTGAGACTCACAACCATATTTATTTGACAGTAGAATAGTCTCCTTAGAGAGGTTGTAAAAATGGTATCAGCTGATTCATTTAAAATCAGACTGGACCAGACTCTCAGGAGCATACATATCTTGCGTCTGGGGTGGCTAGGAATCACCTCCAGGTCTTTCCTATATCTGCTTTCTACTATTCTTTGATTTCCCATATTCATTGTCCCAGTTTGTCAAGCACAGGCAAACATTTCTTTAAAAAGTAAAGTAAAATAAAGCATTTCTGCCATGTACATATATTTTTTCTTTCTTTTTTTTTTCCTTCTTCTTTTTTCACTTTAGGAAAAGTAATTTCATCCATGTAAAGAAGATCTTTTTATTTGATTCATGTGTGAATTTCTTCAGATCTTGAAAAGGTAGTTCCTAAATGTGTGTTTTTTCCTTTTGTTTTGTTTTGCAGATTTATTCCAAAGCATGAACATTACTATGGGTATAAAATATTTTTTGTGCTTTCTTAAAAAAAAAAAGCTAGCATGCATATAATAACTTTTCACTAATGGATCCAAAGACTGAGGGAAATTGGGTGCCAAAAAAACTTATTTCCTGATTGAGGTTATTCATTACCAGTGCTGTATAGATAAAAAGTCTCTCTACAAAAAAGAATGATTCTGTTTGATGTAGCGGTATTTCTGTTTATACATATAAGCGTATACATAGCAGTGACCCTTCCAAAACTAAGCAGAAAAAAACATTTCACACGGGGAGCATAATTCACAAACTATGACATTGTAAATATGATCAGGTTTTAATTTATGTTGATTTTAGTATTATCTGTAATTGCTTCCCCCAAGGGCAAAGTTTATCTCAAATTGAGTTCAAATGTAAAAAATGAGGAAAAAGTCAACAAGGAAACTGTGACCCTAGGCCTTATTTCTATTCTTGTTGAAGTCAGCAAAAAAAGATCGGAACTGGATCTTTGTGTTCCAAGAGCACGAAAAACAGCGCAACTGGAGAGTGAGGCAGACCTATGAGCTTTTAACATTCTTGCCTTTCTCCCAGAGGCTGAATTCAGAGTGTAATGAGAGAATAGCAAATTCCCCCACAGAATGTAAATGTGCAAAGAATATTACCAAACTCTTTCATATAAGTTTTATTCCTAGGCCCAATTAACACTACTACCTTTGATGTCCAAAAGAACCAGCCACCTTAAAACGTGTAGCTGCTGAATGTACTTAGATTAACTTGCACCCATGTATTGCCAACTGGCGCATTCATAGCAAAAGCAGCCAGTCCAGTTGGAAACCAGCCAGATGGCAATGCTACCACAGCATAATATGATAAGGCTTAGAGCTGTGGTCCCAGGACCCAGTCCTCTTAAAATTTATACGTATGGGTTTATAGGTATTTAGGTTTTTTTAGGTATTTATAGGTATAGGTTTATGGGCTACTTCCACTGATGCCATAGGACATATAGTGTCTCTGAAGGGGAAAAGTCTCAGAAGCTTCTGTGCTCTTGGCAAGCTGATGAGACTCCTGATGGTAAATGCTAGGATTTAGGGTTATGCCTTCCATTGGTTCAGACAGTCACCACATGGCTAAATCCTTATGTTGATCTTTACCGTTTTTGTTTGAATATCTATCTGGTGGTTAAGAATTCTGGGAAGTATATGCACAGATATCATGGCATACAGTGTTATCCTTTTCTCCCTTTCCTCTGCTGATATGTTCCAGGTCTATTTTAAGGCTACAGTAGGCCCAGTGCAACACCACAGAGAACACAAGAGCTCTGTATCCACTAAACTACCCTAAGAACAAAGTCCATGGTGATTACTGAGTTTATATATTTCTAGGACATTGCTTCTGGTCACTGGAATGCAATGTAGGGTACAAATAACTGGGTCTAGTTTCTATCTGCAAAACAAAATCCCTTCCAAAGCCTAGTACGTGAATCCTGAGATTCAAACTATCAGCTTTACTACATCATATCATCATTTTCTGTGGTTATGAATGTAATTGAGGAACTGAAAACAAAGACAAAAAAAAGGAGGCATCATAGCAATTTAACATTTAGCTCTTCAGAACATAACTATGGATTTTTGTTCCCCCAGGTGTGAAAAGAAATGACTTCCAGTTGTGAGAAGCATATTATGGACTGTCAGGTTACTCACAGACCAGTTTCATTTAGGATTTCTTAGTGCAGGTCTGGCATTTGCCCATTGCATTGTTTTGCTGGAGGTCTTGTATCCTATTTCTAAAATGTCTAAGCTGTTTTCTTTTAGGACAGCAAAATATTAGAATAGCCTGGATTTTTTTTTGTTTTTTCCCTTGCATTATGCCTTACATGAAACTGGATGGTTTCCAAAGGAAAAAGTTTGAGTTTTTGAGCAATGAAAATTTGTTTGCATGCAAGTTCCACACCCAGTAAATTTGAACCATAAACATATATGTTTGCACCTCTGGATCAGCAGGAATAACGATTTGATCACCTGAGGCTGTTGAAGAACAGTACAAATGATCTGCTTCAGGGTATAAATTCTGGATATAAATCAAAACTTTCTTAAAGTGCAGGAATATTTTTTTTGCCAGATTCATTGTTACCTCTGGATGAAAGAGCTGTTAAGATGAAACAACCAGGAGAAAAGTTCAGGGCATGCCTCCACAAATAGGAAATTTCTCTGGCACAGATTTATTGCACACCTGGACCCTCCCTGTGATGCACATAGGTCCTAGTAAAAGCACTAGGACAGCACTGAGTGTGATCTGATAAGGTCTATGAGACTCAAGGTACCAAAGCACCACACAGAGATACAGATTTACCAGGGAATCTCTGGGGACTTTCACATGGCTTTTCTCCCTCCATTACCACAAGCCAGAACAACTCATTCTTCACTGCCACATAGCACAGTTGTGTGTGTGACTAGCTCTGGGTGCAAGTAGAGCAGATGCATTTCTCTGCATCACTCCATAGACATCTCCTCAGGACCTTCATTTGCCAAGGCCTTCCTTGTATAAGCTTACTCCCTTTATTAAATTTGCTCTGCTCTGGAAAGTTGCTATAACTTGTACATGAGCAAAATCTTTTCATACTACCCAGAGTTTCATCTGCCATTTGTGGTGAAGGGAGCAGATGCAGTAAGAGGACAGACCCCTTCTTTTTGCAGCAGCTGGAGGCTAGACTTTGTGGTGTTCCTGTGGTGCATTTTAGTGAGAGGGAGGGTGTTTCCTGAAGAGGAACAGGCAGTCAATCTTGAAGCTGGCATGATCCATGAGATGAGAAACTGTGCAGGAGTGGGAACACAGAATGCTCTCCGCTGACCTGCAGTTTTGTGAACTCTCTGTAATGGATTTAGGTATTGATCTTGGAGTATTTATTCATCTTCAGGTTTTCACTGAGCTGTCAGGTTTCATCTGAATTAACAAGTAAAATTTCTGACTTGCTGTGCTACGACTTTTTCATGTGTAAATATACAATGCCATGATAATACTTTTTTCGAGCCCTTCTTCATACCTTGCTTCCTGCCGTGTTCAGATGATGAAGGACTTGGGGAATTTTTTTACTACTCTTTTATTTTTTTTTTCCTTTTCATTTTGAAAATATATTAATTCATGCTTAAATCCACAGAAATAAGAGGTCTCTGAATAAATGCTCCTAAGGATCTCTAAGTGTTCTCCCCTGTGGCTGGCACATTAGCACTCAGAGTCCCATGTGACAATATAGGTTACATACTAAAGCAGTGCTTTAGATTTGAGGCCAAATTCTGGCTGGTAGTACATACCAGCAAATCCACAGCCAGTAATGTGAGGAAAGGTAGAAATGGGCCATGCAGATTCTGGTTCTTTGAAGTATTACAGAGATGCTGTTTCAAAAGCTTTTCATGATCACACCACAAAAGAATATTATATAGTGAGGCCTAGAAGCCAGAAAATAAATCTGCAAAAATGTTTATTCATATACAACTCCAGAATGGAAAGTCCTTTTCACAGATCACTTATTTTAGGTGGGGTTTTTTTGGTTGGTTGGAGGTTTTTTTGTTATTTGCTGTTTTTTGGAGGGTTTTTTGACAAAAGAAAGATAGGAAGGGGGAAGATCAAGGAGTTTGGACAGGAGCATATGAGGAAAAGAGACTACATTTTTATTGAATGGAGTGAATTCTGGTCCTCTGTGCAGGCAGATAGTTCGTAGTACAGATTAACTCTCTGTTGATGCCTCTGCAGTGAATCCTGCCCCTGTATTTCATTTTGTACTTTAAGGTACAACAATGCAAGCATCCACTGTCAAATACAACTGTCAAGGCAGAAATAAATGTCCTTTCCTTGGTGACTTAAAAGCCATCCAGATGAATCTACAAGCACGTTGAGCAAGACCTGGCCTGGCAGTAACTATCAAAACATTATGATTCCCTTAATGTGATTTTCTCCCTTGCACCAAAAGGTCATTTTAAGTTAGAATGAATTTAGTTTGTTACATACACATCAGTCTTTCTATTTGTAGTTATATCTAGTGAGATAGCTTCTCTCTCCATTTTGTGCTAGGATGCCGGCACTGAGAATTTTGTGGGGAATTGTCAAAATGTGATGAATCATTCTTAAAAGCTGAATTTAAGCTATGTATTATTTTAATGTCAGCCACATTTATCTCACATTAATACTTCATCCTCAGAATTCGGTTTTGCTACTTGCGAGAGGAAAAATAAAGCTAATGAGAAGTAATCATCAAATATCTGGCATTTCCTTTTTTCTTTCCATTATCATTAAGTAGAATTTATATTATATATGTATGATGTGCAATCTAATTGCTTAAATTCCTCAAGATACATTCTAGCCTTTTGCGGAATGTAATGACTGTTGTGTTCAACCTTGCTTCTCTCCCCATTGTTTTTTATTTACCAGAGTGACCATAAAAGTTCTGAACCTTGTAGAAAATTATCTTTTATATATTTGTGTAGTTAGTCTTGAAGTTACTAATGTCTGTCAGATAAATAGAACTCCTGTTCTTTTTATAATAAAATATTTATCTGTGGGTTCAGAAAAGAGACAGAATATTTGAAGAAAGTGTAGTATGCATATTATACATACCTATCCACAACATTGCTCGTAAATATACACATATATATGCATACTTATATTATCTAGCTCCAGCCTACATAGTTCTACTTTCTTGAACAGTGATGAGATGGAAGATTATAAGATTGCAAACACAGAGAAGATTAATTTTCTATAGGTCTAGAAGATGCCTCAGTGTAATGTTAAACCACAGTTGTAGCCATGTGTAAAGTTCCCTTCCAAATTCATTATTGGTATCACTGGGTGAAAAATACTGTATGCATATTAAAGTAGTTTTATAAAGGAGAAATGGCAGCTTTCAATCTGAAAGGAAGCCAATATGGAGGAATACTTATAAGGTATGTTAGGGTAGCGAGACAAAGACTGAAAGAGAACATTAGTTAGCAAATACTATACTGAAGTTGGGGGGAAAAAAGAGTTTAGGCCGTGTGTAGGTCTCAAGTAAGTAAAATGCTGTCAAATATTGGAGAAAAGATTACTAATTTAATCTTATTGAGATTAAA
>VYZW01036315.1:4401-16015 GCA_013401315.1 Balaeniceps rex
TGCGTGGTGCTTAGTTGCCAACTGAAGCTAAACCACGACAACCCTACAGCACATATGCTTAAACAACATTACAGTGGGAGAGCTAACAATAACAGATGAGCATAAAAAGTGAGCAAAAAGATATTGAAAACATGATCATAAATCAGACAGGAAAGACTGACTTCAGGAAAAGCAAAAGCTGACACAAGAAAAAAACCTAATTAGAAAGATATTTCCAGTGGGAAAGGGAAACCTGGAAATCATTCCTGCCAGTAGCATTTAAATTTACATTAAATTAAACTTTCATTTTTACTGTAAAATGTTAAGAACAAAAATAAAACCCACAATGCGATATTAAGTTCTGTAAGTGGTTACATTATTTTGCAGAAGAAAAAGGCAATAATTCCTTCTAAATGGTCTAGTACAATTGTGACTGGAACAATGAATTTATTTGTAGGCTTCTCATTAATACAGCAATAAAATGCATAGAATTTAGTCCCCTGAATTATCAGAATACTCATCAACAAATGGGAAGATTCATGTGTAGATTGCTATAAATACAACAATAAAAAATTTGGAAAAGCTTCTTGTACTACATTTTCTTTATAATGTTAGGGAAAAAGTCTGGGTTACACATCTTTGATGTTTCAAGGTATTTCAGAATATTTCTTTATCAGAGTGACCATGGTGATACCTGTGCTGTTTTAGTTCATTTTACCCCTTGGAGCTAAAATCTGTAAGAATAATTTATCAACAATGCTGACAGTCACAGACAAAACTTCCTTCAGTACAGCACAGAGGCAGGCAAGCACAAAGGGTATAACAGCATATAATTTAGAACAATCATTGGGTTTAGCTATGCACAAAAGAAGAGTAACAATCAAATGAATTTTTGACAAGATGAAGGTCGAGGAAGAAGTTTGTGTCACCTTTTAGAAAGCTCAGAATTTGAGAATGTGATTAAGGAAAGTTAAGTATAGACTTAAGGCCAAGCCATAATTTCCTGCATAAATAACTTAATAGAGTTAGAAATTTTTCCTCCATCTCCCTAAACTTTCCTCAAGCCATCAATCCAAAGCATACTGATACCATAAAAAAATAGATAAATTATATCTATATTTATTTTAATTGTATTATGCATGTCCTAACTACACTGAACCAAGGAAAATCATTCGGGGGAATTTTTAAAAGGAAAATAGGTATTTAACTTGGAGGAAATACAGAACACCCTTTAAAAGGGGGTATACTTAAATTAAGACCCTCCTAACTTTTTTCTAGTTTCAATGTTATTTGGAATTTACTTATATATAGGACTATAAAAAATAAATGAGTGCCTTATGTTTGATCTGCAGATTGGAATTTATACCAGTTCTACAGTTCTGATAAGTAACAAAGATAATGCAAAAAAAGTTGCTATAAGTGCATGTGGAGACAAAATAATTACTATAGGTTTGGGTTTTTTAACATTTTTAATTTCAAACAAGCACGAGATTCTTTGAGGCCTGCTCCAGTACAGAACTTGGGCTTGTTAAAATTTAGCATTGTAACACCTAACTTTAGGTGACCATCACCTGGATGGGAATGCATACTCTACATTAAATGTCTAAGTTCCCAACACAGTGTGCACGAAAAGCTAAGAAACAGAACAGCATGATAAGCACGGTTCTGCCTGGATCAGGAGCCAGTGTCTTCAAGTAAGAGAACTCCCCAGTGCTTTCCTTCACAGTTTTTCACTCAGAGGCATGTAACTCCTGACTGTGTTTAGCTTGCAAAGTTGATAGGAACAGAGGCCAAAGAAAAAGAGCTGTGAACATGTTCAAATGACAGCTTCTTTCTCACTTGTCCTAACACATGAGTACAATGGGACAGATGATCTGAGCCAGGCTCCTCACACACATACACAAACATACACGTGCATACACACACGCACACACATAAAAAGCAACTGTCCTTGAGCATAAAATCAGAAAACACTTCTAAAATGAATGATCACATTATTCTTAGTGTTTCTCTTTTTGTGCAGCTTCTTGAATTCCCAGTTTTCCCTCTCATGTTCCAGTTGACCTCTATGCTTGCTTTTTTACTGAGCAAAACTGTGACAGTGAATGTAAAACCCTGATGTTGAACAGATGACTTGTTAGTATGATTTACTTTTTCTTCAGTTGATTTCATCAGTTTTTACTACCCAGGAAACTGTGCTTTTACTGATGTTTCCACAAGAAACCACACACACTGTTCAGTGTGGTTTTGAGGAAGCAGAGTACTCCAAAACATTCTTACTGGTACACATATATCACATATTGCAACCTAATAGTCTTTCATAAATAAAAATGATATGAATAAAACAGCACAAGACTGAAATTGAATTGGAAGTTTACATGACAGACTCCATTACATACAGTTTACTAATAAATATTTCCCATTTACCTTTTAATCTTTTTGTTCATTTTTCTCTTATTTTGCATTTTCCTGTTTTGAATTCTTGACTGAATAAGAGATTGTAAGGAATCAGGTAGTAAAAAAGAGTAATCCAGTTCAAAAATAAGTATACAAATCTAGAAACAAAGTTGGTAGTCAGACATTATATGTCAAATTCTACCACTGAAAATAATTTTCAAGGCAGGAACACAGTATCTATACTTTGACATGCTTTTGTACTTTATTAGAATTATTAGCCTACTAAGAACTGGTAATAGACACAATACAAATTATCCATTTAGCTTTATCAGATATACTTCCATAATAACTTTGTATTCCTTAACTACAAGTTAAACATCACACATTATGTCTGGCAGTTGATTTTGTGACTATTGCATAGCAAGAAATGCCTGCTAGAAGCTGATGTGAAGCTCTTCACAAATTCAGAAACTATGAACTAACTACACTAGTCTTGTAAAACCCTATATGTTGATTCTCAAGAGTTTTACAAGCACATTTGCTAGTACTTACTGTCGATAGCTAGAGATTCATTGCAGTCATGATATTATCTCAAGGAAGTAGAAGAAACTTCTAATAGTCTCTTGCACATGCTGCTGTACATGATAATGTAAAACAGATTGTGAATTTTTGGTCGTTGACTTGTGTGTAACTCTGTCAGCTCAGCTTAACTCCACACAATTACTTACTAAACTGTGAGTGTAAGGGAATTTCCTAGAGTGTTTTGTCCTCCTGACCACTATGCCTTTCTGTCATGAAAAGCATGAGCCGTGTCCAGTGTTTGTGCAAAGCAGCACAGTGGGAACCAATTTTTTGTTAGTATTTTTAGGAGATATCATCATACAAGTTAAAACATTACCATCAAGCAGACCTTTTGTTGTAAGATTAAATGATGTGTAGATAACATTGAAACATGAAAAAAATAGATAAAAATATTTATCTTCTCCAGTTGCTGACTTTAAACCAAACTTGATCAACCAAACTAATTTTTTTTTTTTAATTTCTCTCTGAATTTCTGAATGTCACTGATGGCTGCAGAAAGGCTGGCTATCAAGCCCATGGAGTAGCAGCTTCCAGGATCCCCAAGTCCGGCAAGAGCCGCTGGCCCAGTCTCTCCTGGGGCTGGATACTTCTCGGCTTTCATGTTATCAACCTGATTTACTCTTGGCCCAAGGCTTCGCTGCAGATTTTAGGTTCCTCAGGTCCAGGACAGAATCTAAACTGGTTCCTTCAGGCCTCTGCCATGCTCACTCTTACGAGCTTCATATATTTTAGGGTTAATGAGTATTTTTCTTTAAATTTGTGTTTTGGCAGAAAGTTTCTAGTCAGCTTTAAACTACACTTTATGGTTTCTTAGAATTTCTTACCAAAATTCTATGCACATACTGAATTTATTCACTGAAGGTGTTAAGAAGCTCCAAAAGGTACAGCTGAGCATAAGCATAGTTTTGAGAAACCTGTTTTGTACAAAGAAAATGCCTTTCCATTTTGTGCTGACCAAAACATGCAAAAATATACAGGAAAACCAGCAGCAAATAGACAATTTGCTGTACTGCCAATTGATGGAATAACTTGCTTTGTCTATAATGGAATTTACATCATCATAAAAACATAAATTAAAAAGTCTCCGTGAAACAAAATCTCCACATCAGGAATTATGTCTGCATCTGTGCTTGCACAGCTCCTTGCACAGTATGGAATAGGGAAGAATTTTGAACATAACCCATGTTCTGTTGTTTAATAATATTAAATTAATTTCTACTGAGATCACAGAATAGAAAACATGATTGATATTTGTACCCCAGCACTGCAATTGTCTGGTTCACAAGCACAATCCAAATTACTTTCCTATTTCTCAGGCTGTGCATTCCTCTGAGTATTACACAAGGAGCTGGTGGAGGACAAGCTAGTCATTCATGAAAAACACAAGAAGCAGCTTTAAATATACTCGGTGTTTTCAGAATAGCATAAAGGTGACTCAACCCAGCCTTAGCTCTATGTTCAAGGTTTGTTTGATTATAGTTGATCTCAAAGAAAGAATGTGGATAAGATTTAGGAAGGTCATAGATAGATAGATAGATAGATTGATCGATTGATCTTACCAAAGAGATAAGGTTGTCCTCTTTGTTGCATTGAAAGAAAACTGAGATATTCAGGGGTCATATCCCACGAGATAAACCAATTTTGTGCTTGTATGAGACTTAGGCCTGAACCATAAGCCCCAGGATTCACTGGAAACCTTGTAACTAATTTCAGCAGGGTGGGAAACTAAATCTTGTGTTAACATCTTACTGAGTCTAAATTCCACCTATGAAGTATTAGTGCAAGAGGACTACTGCTTCAGTGACAGTAAAAAATGACATTTGTTGAAAAAGAATGAAATTCCATATAGAATTTTCTTTTGTTTTCAATTAAGCCTAACTTATATTTGTGTAGTAACTAGTATATAATCAGTTCAGAATTAATGTTTACAGTAAATTAGAAGCAGTTGAATGGTCTTGCTAGAAGTCAGGTATACAATCTGTAAATTAAGGGGATGACAAATTGGTTTTATTTTTCTCTTCTAAGGGTGTAAATAGCGTATTTTTATTTCTCATTTAAAATTTCAGTACTCTTCAGTATCTGAAAATTATATATAGTAAGTGATTCATATTTTTATTGGAAATAATATAATAAGAGAATACCCAGGTACATGAAGATTAGATTCTAATAAATAGTTCATATTACACATTCTTAAAGAGAAGAAAGCTAATCTCTATTTCTTTTGAAGTAATTGCAATTTCCCAACATAAATTCTGGGATTTTTAACTTCCCCCATAAAATGAAAAAACTTTATCCCTTCTCAGCTGCTGGGTAGAAGTAACCCACACACTGAATTTACAAAGGACAATATACAGTAGAAAAACAGTTTTAATTACTTGCTATATTATTTACCCTTATTGGAGAGAAAGGTGAAAAGTGTTCCACTTACAGTGGTCAGTTTAATGCTGTTAATTGGAAAAAAAAAAAGTTTAAAAAGTCAGAAAATTCAAGGAACATATTTAAATATCAGTAAGACTATTGCTGAATAATTTAAATGGGAAGTCAAAAACTTACTTGTACATGGAAGAAATAAGAAATAAAGCATTTTAAACATATCTTTATAAACAGTTTTGAAAATATTTATTCTGCACTTCATGAAAAATGGGATTTTAATGGTCACTGCACACAACTGAGAGGAAGTTTATTCCCAATTTGGTTGATAACCTAGAAAACCCATGGAAACTTGCCATTTTGCCATTTAACTGGCCCCATCAGTAGGTATAATAGCTCACAGTAGTGGTGTGGATGTTACTTCTTGACATTTGGCAGCTGTCACAGGAGTCTCAGTTACACTGGTAGTACCTGTGCGAGCAGACTTCACACATGCACTGGTGCAATGGTCCACCTTAAGAAATGAGCATATAGCCATGGGTCATTAGATGGGAACCACTGCAGAACTGCCTTTCAAGGCCATGGCCATGAATTAGGATGTGTTGATATGTGTCATTTCAGAGGCTCAAGTTCGCCCCTCTTCCTTTTAATCCACACCCGCCCACTAGCTCTCACTCTCTACAGCAAATGAAAGATGCAGCTGACAGAGCCACTTTACCATCTTGTTCCTGACTAGGAGCACCTCTTCCAGCAGGCTGCTTATTGGCCACTTTGATTTTCTTAGGATGATCCCTAGCATAGCTTTGATTCAGGCAACTCGCATGTTTCTGAACAGTTCCTCAGCACTGTTCAGGAATTACCACTGATCAGGCTATTTTGCACATGACTCTTCTGTGCTGTAGGCTATGAGATTTTAATGATATGGACATGGGCCATGTTCTAGTGCTCCTTGTTCTAGTGTCAAAGAATCATCACATTTTATTCACTAACATAGATGTAGCCTTCAGGACTGTTTGTGATCACTAATGTATCTTAGACCAAGGTGCATATGGCCTGACACCAGCTAACGCATTTACTCATTTCTGCTTACACAGAGTCTAACGCTGTTTCACTGTGTGCTGTTTTTATGTGGCTTCAGTGAAGTCAGTAGGGACTGACAAGCAAGCAGAGATCTTTGTATCCTGAAATAGGAACGCCTTTAGGCAAGAAAATGCAAAGGGAATTCTTCCATAACTCCATTTACTGGCATCACAGAGGTCCAAAACTGGTGAATGATCTTGGCAAGTGAACTCCCAGACCATCAAACAGCCACTGGTATTTTAGCTCCCAGTGGCTAACCTCATTACACTCCATTCATTTCTGTAGAGGATTATTTCATTATGAAGGGTTCCCTGGAGCACACTCTCACTCACATGCCCTTGCAGAATGAAAATGGTAGCCAGATGCAAGGTGAAGCTCCTGAGGCCCTTGCCACCTGCCACACTATGCCCAGTTTAGCCTCTTTTTTCAACTGTAATCATTATTAAGCAGCCAGGGACATTTTAGTGACTTTTCATCACAAAGGCATTTATATCTACCTTACATTACTAAGTACTTCCATATAAAGAAGCAGACAAATAAAACATTTCTGTGAAATGTTATGCTACTGTCCAAGGGATTCAGGTGCAGAACAGAGTTCGGAGTAGAGTGACGCTTGTGGGGGGTTTAAATTTCACAGCATCTTGATGACTACTGGAATGCTGCATTTTACTGTAGACTAAGGAAGGAGCATCGTATAAATAAACACAGTCTGACCACAGAACTTATCCGTTTTAAGTGTTTTACCCAAATATTTCAGAGAAACAAGCAACAGAAATCAATATTTTAGGATCCCTTAGGGGTAGGGCACAGGGTTTGCTCCTTGTGGGCAGGTAAGTTGAGAGCTGGCAGCCTCTGCCAGGAAGGGGTGTGGGTGGGGGTCTCTGGTGGAGGCTGATCAGGGCCACTGGGGCCTCTTGATGCTCTCAGGGCCATGACACCTCATACCTTAATGTGTATAAAGCATTTCTCTCTCGTTACCGACATATACATCTAAAGAGGGGAGTTTCAGCTCTGGTATGCTGGAGCAATACTCACTTGTACATAGCAACATTTGCTGATAAACTTTTAGTGGTTTTGACATTTAGGAAAACATTAGAATTAATTGAAAATGTCTCATGGAGTAATTAATTCACCTCCAGAAGCCAGGAACAATTTTCTGCTTTCTGTGGGAACCTATGTGACAAGATAGCAGTTGTGGTACGTGCTGAGAAATCTCTTTACCACTGATAGATGTGTTATATTTGGCTCTCCTCCCTCCACCACAAGCCGCCTTGTATATGATGATGGGATTCATTTTGTCTATCTACAACTGTTTGAGAATAGGTTTCTAGTCTCTGTATATTTGTTATATAGAGGGATATATTGTAGAATCATAGAATAGTTTGGGTTGGAAGAAACCTTTAAAGGTCATCTAGTCCAACCCCCCTGCAATGAGCAGGGACATCTTCAACTAGATCAGGTTGCTCAGAGCCCTGTCCAGCCTGACCTTAAATGTTTCCAGGGATGGGGCATCAGTGTTCTTATATAAAGAGAGAGACTTTCCATATAAGCTTATTTTAAGGGAGATGTTTAAAAAAAAGACAAAAATGCAACCTAACTCTGCTGTACCTAACTTTTGTAGCCACTCAAGGAACATACTGGCTAGCTTAGGCTAAATGTCCAATTTTTAGATGGCTAAAGTTAGCTGAAAAAAGTCTTATCCCAGTAAGGAGAATGCTCTCTCAGATTGCTCAATAAATGTTACCGCCTGTCAACAGTTTATTACATGAAGGACAACCTTTTCCTACAACTTTAGTATTCTACTTTCAACATGTCTCAACACTCTCTCCACGAATGTTTTAAATGAGGTATATTTTTCTTTTACTGTCTACCAGTCACTTTTTCCATATTTTTGCCACTTGTAATGGAAGTAAGAAAAAAGGTTTCTTACCATTTTAGTAGTGAGGTTCTATAAATAACAGAGTCAAAATACAAATTAGTTACAAAAAAGGAGCTGATCATTATATCACAAGCATTGCACGGTATGACTGCATCTGATGGGAAAGAACTGGACTTGACAGTCCAGGAGGGCCTATGGCAGTTCTGGTTTTATGTACACGAAGTGTTAGGAGAGGTATACTGCCTACCACTAGGTACAGCATGTTTTAGCCTAGGTTTATTGTCTTATAGAGGTAACAGAATAAAACAATATCTCCCAGAGAAACCTAATTTATGACATCAGAATACTCCTTTGCAGCAGGATTTCCTTTTTTAATAGGAATTTAGAGTAATTAGTCCACAGTTACTCTACAGTGTAAAAGCTTACAATTAGGTGGTGTGGAATCTTCACTAAGAAAATAATAATTCATTATTTTTCACAGACACTGATATGAAAACAAGATGCTGACAGGAGGATCATGGTTCCTCTAAGATGACACAGCAAACAGATTTTTAAATTGACCGAGAAGTCCTGTGAGAATCAGGTTCATGATACTCTGGTCTATAGGAAACTGACTTAATTACTTCTTTGACGTTTAAATAGTTTAAACTTTTTTCTTTTTTCCTAATTTTCTCTCCTGGGTTTCTTCCAGTAAACAATTTAAATATGTTATTAGACTGAGGACTGAGTCAGATTTACTGATATGGTTCTTAATCATACTTAATCCCGTGGAACTGTTTTCTTATAGCACAGAAAAGACAGCGTTTTTCCAGACATGTCATAGTTTTAGATGTAGATGTGATTTGCCCTATAGTGAAGCCTGTGATAAAGAAGTGACATTTTCTGCAGTTGTATTTAAATACTTATGTAGTTTGAGATTTTAGTATTCTGTTTTCATTGTTCGGACTAATCTTTTGTCAGTTTGCCTACAAATCTTGCTTTGCTTCTATAGTGAAGCTAATAGGGCTACAGTGCCATTTCCTTACTTACAACAGTGGAATTTTTTCATTTGATAGTTTATAAAGTTAATATCAAGCCAATAAAATCACTGTCCAAATCAAACAGGATTAAAGTTCTGTTGTACCTCAACAATAAGACCTTTCCTAGACGTCCCTTCAAAACCCACAGTTTTGCCTAGGTTCACTAGGATTTTGCAAAAGAAAATCTGATTCTGACCTTGCATAAGACCAAGGTTTCCTCCATGAAAGTTTTAACAAATCTATCTCAACATTTCAGCTCTGACCTTCTCTCAGTGGAAGAAAGAACATTTGAAAAAATGTTAAGCAAATAGCATGTGAAAATATGGGTGGTTTTTTAGCTCCAAATCAGGCAGAAAGTTGGAGCTTTGACTTTTGGGGATGACTTTGTCTAGGACAGTTACTGTAACTCAGATGAGGCTCTCCAGCTGAACTAGATACAAAGGCAAGAATTTTAAAAATCTTTTTTCTTGACAAAATGCCTGTAAAATAGTAATAAAATTCTTTGCTGTATTTCTATACTCAAAACCTCTGTTGCCAGGCTCTTATTACAGGTACTAAACCACCTGGTTGTAGTCAAGACATTTGAATTGGTGTTATGGTATGTCTTTTTGTCCTCAACTTCGTTCTCTGTTGGTATGAATGTGCTCTTAGAACAGAACAGACCAATGGACATGAAAGTGTTGGAAAAAATATGCTGCCAGAGGACTTGCACAGACAAATAAAAACCTTAAACATTCTGTTTCTGAAAAGTAGCATGATGAATCTCAGGACCAAAGTGCTGTTATTTCTCATAATTTTAACTAATTTGGGGATTTTTAATTTTTCTAGATTTGAAGATTTAACAACTTACTTTAACAACTCCATTTAACAACTCAGATGAGTACTAACACTTGAATATCACTGATCTGTGGCATACTGTCAGAGACTACTGTATCCCTCTATAGCATCAGAATCTATCCTTCCTGTGATGTCAGTCCTCTTTCACTTCAGCATGAGCTAAGAGACTCTCTTGCTACTGAACAAACAGCGCGAGCTCACTGTAATTGCAAAGGAGATAAGACTGTGTGCTTGGGAGGAGAGGTAAAACTATATTGCAGCTTTTCATACCAAAAGAAATCTCCCTTCATGTGAATTCTGTGTCACTGGCAAAAAACTGTGTGAAATAGAATTTCTTACTCACTTAACATATTCTTCTGGTGTGAAGGAATAATTTCCAACTAAACATTGTACAGAAAGCTGCTTACTGATTCTGCTCAGCACATTTATTGAGAATGAGTTCTTCTAATTGCCAAAAAGACCTCCGTTCCAAACATTTCTACCTTGTTTCTAACCAGCAAGCAAGACATACAATGATGGGTAGAGAAGGTATGAATCAAATACTGAAGTAAGTTACATCCTTGTATAACTCTTCTGAAATTAATAGGTCTTCACAGATATTAGATCAAATGTAAAATATAGTTCTGTATATACAATCTGTTAATCAGATTTCTGTTTCTGTTTACTTTCCATCAGAATAAAAGGAATTAAAAGGTGAAAACAAATTAATTACAAGATACGAAGTAGTCTTGCTCCACTGATTGTACCTGAATTTATTGCATTAATAATGTACAGGATACTTGCTTCAAAATTAGCTTTTCAAAAGCAGAACTTACCTGAACTAAGTCATGCTTGAGTTCCAATGCTTCTGAGAGTTATTGAAAATTACAATCCCTCATAACTGCATTCCTACTGAAAACAGTCTTCACTCAGAACTATTTTCTTTTCATAAATGCATGACATTTCTCTCAGATTTCATTAATATCTTTAGAACTATAGTAATGGAAGAGAGAGAGGAGTAGCTGAGACTAAAGTGCCTCTGACAACTTAAATACTATCTTCCCCTCCCCAGAAAAGCTTTATACCTGTAAATGTCACATGTTGCACTTAAGCAACAGAAAAAAAGAAAGCATTCTCTGTTTTTATTCTGCTATCTTACTTCCTGTACTGTGGATACCTGGTAACACTTCAGCAAGTGGAAGATCAATGGAAAGATATACTTTGATTTTGGCAGGTTTGGAATCCGGCCCTTTGTACATAGCTGGTTTTATCACCCAATTAGTCTACTCCTCCTCTTTGAAAAGGATGACATCCCAGACATAGATTTTTTTGAAAGCGAGGAAAAATATGACAAAATCTCAAAACACAATGTATAAATATTCTCAGTAAGTGTAATATTTTCAGTGATTTCACTTTCCTCCTCTTTTACGCTTTACATTAAGGAGATTAGTTTTGTCGTGGTTTAGCCCCAGTCGGCATCTGAGCACCACGC
>VYZW01036318.1:9641-25801 GCA_013401315.1 Balaeniceps rex
GGGGAGGTACGCTTTCTTTAACCTTCCTTTTCTGGTTGACATACTTGTAGAAGCCCTTCTTGTTATTCTTCGCATCCTTTGCCAAATTCAGCTCCAGCCGTGCCTTGGCCTTCCTGACCCCATCCCTAGAGAACCAGGCAGCACCCCTGTACTCTTCCCAGGATACCTATCCCTGCTTCCACCGCCTGTGAAGTTCCCTCTTGCCCTTTAGTTTGACCAGCAGGTTTCGATTCATCCATGCTGGTCTCTTCCCTTCCTTGCCTGATTTCTTACACCTGGGAACTGAGAGCTCTTGCGCTCTATGGAAGGCGTCCTTAAAGATCTGCCAGCTCTGCTCCGTTCCCTTGTCCCTGAGGACCGTTTCCCAGGGGGTCCTTCTGACTAAGTCCTTGAAGAGCTGGAAGTTTGCTCTGAAATATCTGAAATATGTATGCATGGTCAGAAAAATATTTGCAATTACAAATGCTTTCTTGCTTAGGTGGCTAACAAATGGTTTTCCCTTGGGAAGCACATCTTTAGATCAATTTAACAGTGCTTTACAGCACCTTTCCGCTGATCCCACTTTTTGAGAGGGCCAGAGAAGATCTTTGGAGATCTGAGAATTTTTATATATAATATGCTTTTGACATGTTAAGCCCCAGAACAAGATCACTAGTCTTTACCTCATCTTCTTTGCGGATATTGCACTGTATGGGAGTCACTTTGGCAGGACTCATAGAAGAAAATGTATTATTCAGTTCTTCTGCAGCAGCTTTTAATCGGTCAAATTTACGAGAGGCAATAACAACACTGCAACCTGTAGAGACAAAATGAAACATCCTTCAGCTGACATAGTTAAAATTACAGTTATGCTAGTTTTTTAATAACATCATGGAGATATCTTGTAGGATGTGTGTTTATTAGTCACTGACTAGATAATACAGCGTTGAAGTTCTTGCAAGAGAGAGAAATGACCGATGTCAGGTGCTTCTTAGCAACACGATCCCACTGTGCCAGGAAAAGAGCAATCAAAAAAAAGTCCACAAGGTTCCCTCTCCTTCCTGCAGAAGGGAAGATAGCCTGTGAGTTGCAGAGTCAGCAAAGTAGCTTTCAGACATCACTTTTGCTGCCTCTGCTCACAGCTGCCTCATTTATCAGTTATGTGATTTAAAGATGTTTCAGCAGGTCTTGATTACAAAAAAATGCTTGCTCCTAAAACCGCAAACGTAATCTTACTTTATGTCTGGCTGTAATTTTGGCTAGCGGTGAGCAAATGTAATGCTCTGCTTTTTAACCCTGCAGAGTCTGAAGGAAAGGATGATAGCCTCATGAGATTAATTCCTATCTGCAGACTACAGACAGCAGGAAGAGAGGCTTTCCTGTGGCACTGCCACACGCTGTAGAATCCTAGCTCAGAAAGGAGAGGAAAAAACTAGGCAGGAGTTCAAGCCTTCTGGGTTTTTTTTCAGCATTTGGAGGCAGAAGGACTCATTCTACAGAGAAAAACAATGCAGGTGCCAAATTAATGGCAAGCACTCACACTACAACCAGTCTAGTTTCTTTGTCACACCAGCAGTCTCAGTACAGCTTTAAGGCTTCAGCAATTGCTACTACATAGACTAAAACTGACCACACCAAATTATTTCCTAGTGCAAATCCAGTAGGCATGCAATTCCATATCATGGATAAGCAAATTACTAGCTTCCACTGCCAACCAGGCAAGGAGGTCTTGCTCCCAGTTCCCTCCTTCCCTAATCTCAGCATCCCAGCAGAAGCCATCCCCTCCTCATACCAGCTCTGCTGCTCATCTGCTTTAACATAAACCAATTCAACACCCTCAACCAGCCAAAAAAAAAGGTTAACGTCTTGCCAGGTGTTTTTTTTTGTTGTTGTTGCTATTTTACTGAGTGGAATTTGGCATCTCATGTGATCAAACAAACACCAGAATCTACTCAAAATAACTAGTGGGAGTAAAGAGCAGCAAGCTGTTCATTTGGCTCAGGCTGTCTTGTGAAACTATACATAAAACTAAAAAAAAAAAAAAAAAAAAAAAAANAAAAAAAGAGTTGAATTCTTCCAGAAGGAAGTGCTGCAAATACATATCCCTAGGAATGGGAGCTTCACCTTCAATCAGTGGCCATCTTAAAACACCACAAGTAAAGATACTAGTCTCTGAAGTCTCCTGATTTTTTAAATTAAGAACTTCAGTCACTTGCACAACCATCTGACTAATACAGAGTTCATAAAATGGCACACACAATTACTGATTAACACAAAATACTAAATCACAGTAGCACAGTTACATTTATCAACTTAAGTGCTTATTAATACACACACTGATATATAATAAGGTCCAGTAAAAGACTGTACTTTTGCTAAATATGCTAATTGGGGGAGGGGAGGATTCTAGCTCACTGAGGAACACTGTACAAGCTGACACTACTTCACTTATTTTTCTTCACAAAGAACGACCAGACCATTTCCTGATAGGGCCAGGGGGAAAAGGGCATAAGTTTCCAGATGAAAGGTTTAAATCTGTCTAGAGGGCTGGTTATAAAACCAATGTACATCACGACTGGCATTGTCTGTCACTGCTCCTACTGGCATCCTCTGTCCAGCCGACCCGCCTCCAAAAAAACACAGCCTAAACCGCAAGGTATACACAGAAATAGTTCCCAGTCATCTTCTTGTCAGGAGCAGCCAGCAAGTCTGCAGGTAAGGAAGGTTACTCAGACAGACTTAAGCAATAGCTCTTTCTTCATTTTCTCACATGCGCTTGGTAGAGATTTGCAGCCTTGTTTTCTGTTTAGGATGTTATGGACACACACTTGTGTTATTTGTATTATGCTTGAGAAAAAGAATGCCGATCAAATTAAGTACAATTTTAAGGTAACAGTAACATCATCAACCAACAGTGTGATGATGCTTAAAAAGCACCTCTTTAAGGCAGCATGTAAGGACACCTTAAAAAAATGCTTATTCCCCAGTAATACAAAGGTAGCAGAACTAGCCCTCACTTGGGCTCCACAGAGCAAGCGGGAAGCTGGGGCAACAAAGGCTAGGAGAGGCAGAGATGTCTTCCAGCACACAGTCTTAACAAAGAAAGCTCTTCACTATGCAGTGAAATGGCGTGGTGCACATTTCAACAGTGCAAACCATGGGGAGCACTGCACCATGAGGCATAATGCTAGTGCCGGTATTTTGAAGGCAGTGAATTCAACCATGATAATAAACATCATCCGAAACCAGTCTGATGCCGATGATCCCTAGCACTTATGTTGAAACCTACAGAAAAGGTGCTGCAAGGTGGATGCCTCAGAAGACTGTCTTTCACTCCAGATTTTACCACTTCTCTGTAATCAGCACAGAAAGAAAACGCACAAAGTGCCCGCTGAAGACATACTTTAACTTCAGCACATTTCTGTCACAAGCACTGAGAGAAGCACCATTTCTCTAAGCTTACTGTGCAGACAACAGTTCAAAACCATACTCCATAACTCAGTTCAGCCAGATAAATCCTCCAGTTGAGCAAGACTGAAGAGGGATTCACTGAAGAGGGAGCATGAGAGAAAGGGTCTGGGTTTAATATAACCTCACTTTGACCGCTGTCTTTAAAATAGCGCACCTTTTAAGCGCCAGCGGGCCAAAATACAGCCCCTCATCAACCTCACCTCGTTCTCCTCACTATTCACTCACCCCTGTCACAACGTCCCACCCATAAATTCCTCACAGACCCGCTGCCCGAGCGCAGCCTACACCCAAAACGCACCACAACCCCCACCGCACTCCCTGACCCGCCCCCTCAAACTCCATCCCCCGACTTCACCTCACGCTCGGCCCGGCTCCCCCAACAACCACCGGGGCTTCCTGCGGGGCTTCCCCCCCTCCGCCCCCGCGCCCACCTAGCGCCAGCAAGTCGGCGGCGATGGCCTTGCCGATGCCGGTGCCGCCGCCGGTGACGATGGCCACCTGCCCGCGGAACAGCCCCGCCGCCAGCAGCCCGCGCGCCGCCGCCATCTNCTACGGCGCGGCGCGGCGCCGGAGCCCCGCGGGCGGAGCCGGCGGGCGGCAGGTAAGGGGGGTGGTAGGTAAGGTTATCCGCGGGTCTGTCACGCCCGGGTCTGTCCTCGCGGTGGAGAGACCGTTGGCCGCACGTTCAGCGCCTGGGAGGGATCGGTTCCTCAGGTAGCGTCCTGGTGCCTCGGGGTCGCCTCTGCCTGCTGGAGCCTCGCAGCAAACCCACCTAGCTCCCACCCGTGGTCTCAGCTGCTTTAAAGGGAGGGGTTTTTCGTATCTTTCTGTACCGTTTCATGTCATCTTCCACAGCGATGCGGGAAGACACCCTGAGGAGGATGGGGGAGTGGAGCCCCAGCCGGGAGAAGTCAGTGTAATGCTCTAAATGTGTCATAAATAGCAGAGAAAGCTGCTGGTGTTCTGCCAGGGACCCGCGGACGGAGAATCCTCTCTCCAGGCGTGGACTTTGTCAGGAAGAGGCCGTGAAGGCTGAGATGGTACCATTTACCATGTCCCTAACATAGCCATTTTGTGCTAAAATGCCTTTATGGTGGTTTTTTTCATTTAAAATCGCCCTCAGTAAGCTCAGTATTAATTATTCAGTCGACAAAGAGGACAGCCGACATTATTTTCCTTTCTATCCCACAGTGAAGTGACAGAACATCTTTGTCCATTGCAGGTGATTTTAACCAGCACTGATGTGCCCAGGAGCGTGTGTGTGCATGTTCAGTATCTTTCCAGGCATCTCCTCTGTCCTTTTCAATAGAAGAGATGTTTGAAAGTATATCTCAATTTTGTCCTGTTATTTTTGCCTTAGGGGAGTTGGCTAATGTGAGAAGAGAGAAAAAAAATTAAAAAGAGACACATATAAGTAAAGAGGGAGAATCATTGAGTCTATTTTGGTTTTCTCATTTGTTAAACAGATTTATTTACTTCTCCCAAAACATGTTCTAAGGTTTAATACTTTAAATCAGAGACAATTGTCAGATAATCCTGAAGTTCAGTGTGTTTGAAAGGAAGCTGTATATCCTCCTTTTAAGTGTAGGGAAGGGGAGGCATGGGGAGGTTAATGGTGTGTCCAGATTCATTCAGCAAAGGGTGACAAGACAGGAATGGGCTTCTGCATGATGACTTAGGCTGGTGAGGCAACCATTAGACAAAGTTGCCTTCTGGATGGGTTAATGTTTGCAGAATACTTTAATATTTTGAAGCACAGTATTACTTTTTGGAGGCAAAACGTGAAGCACTGTGGGTTACACTGCAAGAATTTTTTTCCCCCCCTTTTAATTATCTTCCACAATCTGGAGACTCCACAGATCCCCCTTAACTGTCTCTGGCTGCCCTACATATCTTAGGCAGGCCGTATCAGAGCGATCATTAATTAATCCCGGGGAGAAGCACTCATCTGTGCTAGTGAACTAGATCTTCATATTCCAACCTGTCTGCCATCCCGACAGCCTCAGGCCACCAAGGAAAATCCAGTGGGCCTCTGCTCATATGGCTTACTTGATTTCAGTGTTCTTTCCAGAGAGTGCTATCAAATGATTTTTCTTCCCTATCAGGATAAATTGCTTGGGTTTTGGAATTTCTCAATAGCCATAGAAATGCCATAAATAAGGGGCTGAACACATGAGTTAAGGTTCTGTGAGTGATGGGTGAGAGGAGAAAGGGGAAAGGCATAAAGACTGGAGAGTAAGGAGGCAAGAAAAGGAGACATCCATTCCTTGTCATTCAATGGAGGGCAGTCCCTTCTGGTACAAAATCTATCCGCAAAGAGCAGAGCTGAGATAACCAGTGCTCACAGATATTTTCAGCAAGGCAGTGGCTTCTATTCACTGTTGTGTGGGTTTTGAACCAAGGATTCAAAGTGTACCTTTGTGTGAATCGATTTTACTCCAGTGGTTGAAATTCAAAATTATTTAAGCTGAAAAGAAATCTTATTAACTGAAATCAGTTTTAATCTTCTCCTACATTTGTACTTTCTTATTCACAAAGGAATGTTCATTTTCTTCTACTGGTAGCATTAAAACATGTTGGTCTGTCACTACATGCAGCCATAGTGGTAAATTCAGTAAGCAGAAGGCTTTTCTTACATATTTATGTTATTCTATAAACTCAGTGTTCAGATTCTTAATTTCTAAGTGTTAGCAAATAATGTCTGATTAGACAGCTGATTTTTTTATTTATTTATTTTTTCAGTACGTGTCTGCTTGCATTTGGAAGAAAATAAATCTGCATTTAAAGCCTCGGAGTCTTCATTTTCATTTTTTGAAGTTAAAAACCATCTGATTTTTTTTTCTTGGTATATCTATCACTTAAAACATTAACCATTCAAAAATCAAAATGACACATTTAGGAAAAAGAATTCATCAGTAGTTTTTCTCCAGTTGTCAGCTCCTTCAGAGTTGTGAGATTAGCACATGTCATTCTTCAACATCTACTTTATTATTTATAGATTGAAGAGGGAAAACTAGGTTTCCTGTTTTTACAGCTCCCAGATTGTGTCTTGGCTTTGAATGAACTAGTTCAATTTGTTGTAATGAATAGGAAACTCTGCATTTTCAGAAAAGGCTACTTTTGTCAAAAGCTGATTTTGTGCTTTGCCAGCCTATGGCTCAGCTATTCAGCTGGTGACATCTGCCAGTCCAGTATGCTGCCATGCTTTAAAAATCCTGGCAGTGGTATGTACTGCCTTAATAATTCCTTATAGCCTGCTGTCCTTCATGGGGTCTGTCCCCTCCCATAGCTCATAATCCATGTTGGCAAGAGGGAAGGTCTCAGAGTTCTTGAATACCAACCTGATGTGAGAAAACAGATGGCTCCAAACAGGAGAGAAACCTCCGCAGGATCCAAACCCTGGGAGGGGTATCCCTGGGGCCAGCAGTCTCACAAGGAGGTGAGAGCAGAGGAGATTTAATGAAAAGCATCTCAGTGCCAGAAATAAAACTTTAAGGTCAAAGATGATTTCTGATAGAGGGTTTCTGCTAGTTAGCCTTCAGAAAAAATCAGGCTTGCACTCCAGCAACCTCTGCTTTCCCAGAACCCCGCTCTTATGGATGCTCCAGATTCATATCTTCCTTCCCCTGGGACACCAAGTTGCACGAAGTGTAACAATAATTTCTTCCCCACTCCGT
The DNA here is from genome assembly GCA_013401315.1 of Balaeniceps rex. Classification (NCBI taxonomy): domain Eukaryota; kingdom Metazoa; phylum Chordata; class Aves; order Pelecaniformes; family Balaenicipitidae; genus Balaeniceps; species Balaeniceps rex. The sequence goes on from VYZW01036318.1 coordinate 16,769, forward strand.
TACAAGAAATGCCTGGATTGAGCCAAAACCAAATGAAAACCATTGTGAGTTTCTGTTTCCTTACCTCTCTGGACCTTTCTGTAGGATTATGCAAAAGGCCTCTTTGGAAATCCCTGCTACTTTCACCTCCTGTCTGTGCATTCTGTTCTGTGGCTGTTCTTCCTTTCATCATCTCTCACCAGCAAGTGAGAGCCTTTCTGTTTCACAGCTTCTGGTTTCCATGTCAGAATGCCTCCTGGTTAGCCCTGGCTGATGGTCAGGCTCTCTGGTTGTTCATCTCTTTAGGGACTTCCCCTCTGGAAAGGTACTTTACTCTCAGTGGTATCTCGGGGGATTTCAGTCTAATTAGGAGATAACCAGGATTACAACCTTTCATCAGTATCCCTAGGAATTTCATTCAAGTGATTAAAAAAAAATACAGGAGATACTGAAGACAGACACCCCGCTCAAAGCAGAGTTCATAGTGGCGCAAGATGTAGAATATCAGCATCAAACAGTTTGAAACTGGTATATAGCCAGGTTTTCTAAATAATCACACACACCGCTAATATCATACTAATGATATTGAAGCATTCACTTGTCTGCAATTGAAAGTGCTGCATTTTAATACCCTGGCATCATGGATCTGTATCTGCAATTGTATCCAATCAACAGTCCCCTGAGCCAACTAATTCCTGCTGCTGGAGATACTGTCTAAATATCTTAGATTATATTTACTGTGCAATGCATTAAACCCTCCTGAATCACTCCCAGGGGAATCTTCCAGTTCTCTCTCTGTGCAACAGCAACTCCTGGGCCATAGCTGGGTGTAACTCGTGAGAAAGCTCTGATCTGAAGCCCTCAAATATCTTGCCCAAATAAAAACTGCGGGATGTAGTTTGGTGTCAGTATTTTTCAGATAATCCTTCCCAGACTGGATTTACAATTGACTGTGTTTTCTACTGGGCTGCATGGCTGCAACTTCTTGCTTTCTAATTACAGGTATTTCTGTGTGGTCTCTCCTCATTTTGTCTGAGTAAAGCACTTGAGTGCTTGATCTTGCCAGCACAGAGCAGGGGAGGAAAAGAGAGGAGACCGAGATGGTCAGGGATCTTCTGAGTAGGAAGGGAAGGAAAAAAAGCCTGAGGTGCTAACACAGGTCCTAGTTTTTAGTTATTGTAAAGGCCAGGCAAGAGTCCAGCATGCATTAAAACATCCTGGCAAAGAGCACTGCATGATTTCCTAAGGAAAGGAAACTGAGGTCTTGCCATCCTTCACTGAAGTAACCACCTGCCAGCCAGGTCTCCAGCTAGCTGCGACTGTGCTGTCGTGCATTAGCACAAGTGCTTCACACCCACCACTGGTGCTTCATGGCTCTGCGGTCTTCAGACATAGCAACTCCCAGTGTTTCTTACTTGCATATGTGTGTGGGTATACACTGTGTAGAAGGTGTTTTTTCTGTACTCTGGAAAGGGAGGTAAGGGGCCCAAAACTCTGTTTTCATGTACTACATGCTTGCTCGGTTGTTACTTTTTTCTAGGCATCTTCTTGGATGCTTAGAAGAAGCACAACATCGTTTTGATGTGTGGAGCAAGCTCCTAGTGCATCTTCCAATCCTGTTTAATATAAAGGCTTCAAACTGTGGATGGATCAGGTATTATACCGATAAAAGCAGATGCTACACCTGATCCCAGCCTAAGGACACTGCTGTGGAAGCAGGATGCTGGGCTCGAGTTGGTGGGACCCACTTGGTTCAGGTGTTCCTATGGTACCTTGTAATCCAGCAGTCACCTGGTGGATGGGGTAGGAATTACAATGGGCACCTGCTGTTTCAAGGTGCAGGATGGCCTGCGTTGGCAAATGCAGAAGTGAGGGGTAGAGCAGAGGAACAGAGAGAGCATCTCTCCACTTTATCGTTGAGATTTTTTTCGTACAAGGTTTAGGAACATCTGTTAAGTTTATTCAAGATTCTTATCTAAACCACTTGGATTGCTTTGAGAATTTCAAACCAACCTCCATTTCCAAGTCATTCTCCTTTTAAAGCGTTGGTTCTCTTTAAAGGCAAATGTGCACGTGCCATGCATTGACATTTTTAGCATAGTATAATAAACATAAAGAAACAGATCTCATCCCTGTGGAGGCAGTGGGAAGCTTTGAGTCCTTTGTCTCAATTTTTCTTCTAGCAGTCTGGACAAAGAAGTGGGGACACAACGGAGAGACAGCACTTCAGACTTTCACTTTAAAAAAAGGGAGAACAGTACCGTTTGGGGATTTTGAAAAAGTTGGTATGCAAGAAAATCGATTAGGCATTTCATTTAATATAAAATAAAAATGCACAGCTATTCTTGTATGCTATTTTCCAGTCTTCAGTAATACTGATCTACACAGCAGTTATTATTCTGTGACATTTGGAAAAGTTATGGAACAGCAGAGGAAAATAAAAATAACTGATTCATAAAACAGACACTCTGTAAAATGTCCCTGACTTTTAAAAAAATCCTTTGAAAATGTCATCCAGAAACAATTTAGTGATACTTTGGAATGTCTCTCTTCATTACTTTTTTTTGTTGGTTTGGCTGTATCCATAGAATAATGTCAGCAAGCGTTTGGGTGTCTCACAGAAGGACGGCAGGGAGAGCAAGGGGCCTGAGCCACCCAGCATGGCACCAGGAGCCAGCGAGCCCTTAATCCACACCCAAGCAAGTCTAGTCTTGCTGCAGCTGCAGCTTCAGTGGTGGTCAACCTTTGCTGGCCAACGCAGGTCCGGCTCATGGTGCCAGCAGGATTGGTCCAGAAGCTGCTCAGCAGCATTAGCGTGGAGCAGCGCTGGCACTAATGCCACCTGCCAACAGGCAGGAGCTGTGCACCAGTGATAAATTGGAAGGACTGTGCAAACTTGGGTCTGTTGGCGCTTGCCTGCAGAGATTGTGTTGCTTGCCCACTCCTCCCTTTGCTTTTAGCTTGAGCTTTTAGCACCCTCTGCTCCTGAGGGGAGGGCATGGGGCACGGGGGCTCCATTAGCAAACACCCATAAAGTTTTTGGTGGCATGAGTCATCTTACTGCATTATCCCCTCTGCTCTGGTGCTCAGTGCCATCCTGTGCTTTCGGCAGTCCAGCTTGAGCTCTGCTGCTGCTCAGGTGCACACCCAAAGCATGGTCATTTTTCTTGTCTCTCCAAGAAATAAAAGTGTTTTGAAGCTTGTGGATTAAGCAGGTAGGGAAAGATGGGTGTGATCTATGAGCTTTGCTGTTTGCCTTCTATCTTGCTGAGATGGCATAGGCGGATGTTTCTCTTTGTGCCTCTTACTATTGTTATACAGATACTTAATGCAGCGGGCCACTGCCACGAAGGGTAGGTTTTCTCCCCCTTAGACATTCTTTCCTCTAGGTGTAACTGCATGGTGAACCTGATGAGGTAGTCTGGCTGGCTGAAAATAACATTTTATTTTCTTTTATAATGCAAAAGGGTCATTTTCAGTGAGATAAATCCCCCTGTCAAGCTCACTGCAAGCTGCACAGACACTAGTACCGATAGGGAGAGGCTGTTCTTGCCTTGCTTTCTAACGTGTCATTCATCACAGCCTTGAGTATTTGCTAGATTCAAGTAACTGTGTAATCTAGTTTGAGCTATTTCACCATGAAATGGAGACAGATGTTGTCCTCTGTTTCAGCACAGTATGGTGAGGATGCATATGTGAAAGATCATGTGGAGTCATTTAGGTATTTAAAACCGATCCAAAGCTGTTGAGGGAGCCCTACCATTTGGCCCTCTCCCAGCATAAGGTCTGAATTAAATGTGCTTTCTTACATAGGTCTTGCCACATGTTTTTGTAGGGTCTGGGGCTGCATGTCTTGCATTAGACCAGTGTGTTTTGTCATAACATGATTCACTGGTGACAGACAGATCTGCCCCGAACAGCTGAACGTATCTGACACCATCTATTTTTCATGTGTACAATCTGCCAGCAGATAACCCCTTTAAAAATACTAGGGATTGGAAATAATCCTTTCGGTAACATGCATCCTCAGAAACGCGCACATGCACAAAGTCAGAGGCAGGGTTGGGTGGAGAAGGAATTGGAGATGGGGAGGCTATGGAGTAAAAGGAGCAGGCAAAGGAGGATCTGTGGCTGGGGAGCTCTCTCTCAAGGTGTGTCTCTGGGGTAAATATCTCTTCCCCACCCTGGGTAACTCACAGTGCTTCTAAAGCACAGGTTGTTTTTTGTTTCTGCAGATAACCCCTGCATGATGTGAGTGAAGACACAGTGCCAGTTCTTCTTATGTGTTGTACATTTTATGTGACTATAAAAATAAAAATTGATGCTCCTCACTGCTTACCGTCTACATTTTTTCCTCTCATGTCTGCTCTGAGCAGTCATAAAAAGGTTACTTGTGCTGTCGCAGGGATTTAAGATCAAGGATTTTATTAGCTTGCGGGAAGGCTCTTCCTTCCTGTCTGCATTCAAACCGGATAATTTCTCTTCTGTTAGCAGCAGGATCAAGCCCTGAAAACCAATGGAAAAAACTTCCTTTGACCTAAATGGTGCAAGGCCAAGCTTTTAGGCTCCTGTTTTGTGTGTCAAAGACTAGTACTGTCATGGGAAGCGTAAGCAGCAGTAGCATTCCTGCATAGTAACAGAAGACTGTGCTTCTAAAAATTCCTCTACAGAGTGTTTTTGCAGAGCTGCCTCCCCAGGGTTCTCCATCTGTTTTCACACGGAGACTAATAACAAATTGTTTGGCTAATAAACTGCTCCCTGCTATCTTTGAAATTTGATCATTTCTTTTCCTTTCCTCCCATGGACAGTTATTAGATTCCTATATGCCCCTGTGCTCCCACGTGGAAGACATCACTAATATTGGATGCACCGCAACTGTCATGCTTCAGCTCCACAGCAAGGCTTTTAAGGGGTGAAGATCTCCATGCATGGCTGAAAGAGTTGGTGCTGTGGACAGCTGTGTAGTGCTGAGGGCTGACCTTGTTCTTACAGGATTAAAGAAAAGGAAGAGAGAAAAAATAAGCTTTGTGTACACTACTGTGATTTCTGCAAGAGCCCATTTTTTGTTCACAACTACGGAGAAAATATTCCCAGGAAAAATGGGACTGGGGTGTGAACCTATTTGATTCACCAGCATCCCTGCAGGGTGTGGGGCTGAAGGTGATGTTTCGAAGTGCTGTGTTCAGAAGGTCTGGGCCAGGTGGCAGAGGGTATCCCAGCTGCTCCACTGGCAGAAACAGATGAGAAAAGAATAAACATCTACTGTGAAAACAGGCTTAAGATCAGGAGGGATCTTTGTGATCTTTCAGTCTGACTGCTCCCTAATACAGGCCCACATTAACACCTCTTCTGGTCAAGTACTGGTGACCAAACTGCTGTCACGATACACAGTCCAGATTTGGAAGTTTCCAGTGATGGGCCAACTCTTCACAGTCCTCCATGATGCGTATCAAGTGACACCTACCCACTTTGTTAAAACACCTACCTAACATCTGCCCTGTATTTTTATCTTTCAGCTTTTTATCTTACTGCATCCTCCTCTGCTGGATCAGAGGGATCTTCTTCAACATGTTTTTGTTTCTGATGTAGACAGACTGACATCAGATTTTACCTCCTTGTGCCTTAAACAGAATAATCTGGGCTCCTTCACTTCCTTATCCCAAGTGCTCTGACCCAGCCACAGCAACGGTGCTTCTTAGAGGCTTGCACCCCGTTGCCCATTCCCTCCCCTCTTCTCAGCTCAGGAGCAAGAGAAGAAGAAAATGAGCTGCCACCACTTGGTAACCCTGTTGTTGAGGTGTTTCTTTCTAGTCCAGGTGGTAACTCACAGTGGCAATAGCCGCTGTAGTGGGGGTGGGAACGTCAGACATAGCAAAATAATTCAGGTATCATAGGCATCTTCTGGTCATTAATCAGCATCCTGCCTGCCTGGAGAGCACAAAAACTAGACACAGGTTTCCAGTAGCGATTGTGTCTGTGCCAGATGCAAAAGTAACATCACCTTGCTCCTCCTCGCATAGTCACGGTTGACGTAGTCCTTTAGGCTTTGGCATCACACCGAGAACTGACATTAGCTTATCATTTACTGTGAGTTTAACCAAGGGCACAGCTGGATAAACTTCTAAGAAAAAAAAGCCCAACCACAAATCTTTGCCTGCAGCTTTGGGTTATTTTTAAATGTTACTGGCAAGTCATCCCCTTTTCAAGGCAGTAAGGACTGAGCATGGAACTACAGCCAGGAACTTTGGGAATCCAATCCCAAGTCAACTTCTGTGTTTCCGGACTTCTAGTAGATCATCCCAGCAGTGATGCTTTTGGCTTCTCTGTGGCTCCAGGCCTGTTTTGTTTTCACCACCTCTGGGAGGGGAATCTCCCTGTTGTCTTAGGGGCTCATTAGGCTCAATCAGGTGATTTTAGGATTTCATACAGGCAAAACATGAAGTTTTATTGTTAATACTCAGAGAAAAATGTTAGAGCCTGTTGTACCTCCTGGGTGAATTTACTATGAAGAGTGAGTTTGGTCCATAGAATAAATTTATTCCATTCCCCATAAAGGCATTTTTAAAAAACACTGAATGAAAGCTTACGTGAATTCCAATGGATGTGAAGAGGTCTCTGAGTCCTGCCAATGTTAACACGTTACGAGCCAGAGCTTGCTATCTTTGAAGTCAGTGGATGGTTTTCTTTGGAGTTAAAAGGCGGAAGTAAAAAGCAAAGTAGTAGATTTCACTGTGAAGTTTCTTGCATATCTCATTCGTCTTTTATCTTATGGTATATGGAAAACTGTCTGTCTGCATGCTGCTTACAAACAGATGTAAAGGCCACATTGCGCAGGCAGACGAGGTACAAGAACTGTATTGAGGAATTGCTTCTCATTATCTCATTTATGTTTTTTTTTGGGGGGTGGAGGTGATGAGATGTTTCTCCCAGAGACCCAAAGGGGGCAAAATTCCCATCGTCTTTTTGCTCCATCCTCTGTTGGGATTGGACTTTGGGATGGGAGGAGAATGTGCGGGCAGTGATCTCGGATAACCCACACACTGAACCACACTTATTTGGTACACCAGACTAGGGCATTCATCATCACTGCCCCACTTCATTCTTGCTTCCCTTGATCAACCATGGAATATTTAAACCAAGTTGCTTGTAGGTAGTTCTAAAGTGCAACACTTGACACTACAGTGAGGGGACAGTATTTGCAGTAAATTTAGTATTTTATAGAGCTTTTTTCCAGTGTGTCTGCAAATTTAGGCATTTTGCATTGCAGGTGTAAACTCAGATGGCAACATAAACAGTCTGTTCCCAGCCATGCTGCAGAGCTAGCCAATATATTCCCTGCCCAGTGATTTAGAAGTAGTCCAGCTTCTGGGGTATGCTGAATTTTGACTTTTTGAATTCCATTTAATGTCATTTCTGATGACCAGAGATTTATTTTCTATAATGCAAAAAATAATCTGAATTGTTGAGTTCTTTAAAGCCACATAGAGCCAAGTGGCCAGTCTTAGGTGTTAAAGTGATACAATTAAAAGGGGGGTGTGTGTGTGAGAGAGTGTACAAGGCATAAATAGTTGGTCTAAAGTTCTGCAATGGATTTCAAAACAAACCAGAAAAGTCTTGTATCTGTGGGAAGACCAGGACCATACTGCCAAATCTAAAAATGCTCAACTTTTTTCTAGTATCTGTTCAAGTAAAAAAATTTCCCAGCCTTGTGTGGGCTATAAATTATGATAACTGTGTTTCTTAGTTTCCTGTTAAAGAGGTGACTCAGATACTAGGTAGAAGCTTAATTATTGGTCATGTGAATTCTTTTAAATATAAATGTTCATGTAAATGTTCAACAGAGCTCTTCAGAGTTGTTAAAACATTATTCAGTGTATTCAGATTTGTACCTAAATACTTCATGAATACTTGGCACAGTCAGTTTCTTGAATGTTATGGAATCTGAGAACCATTAATCATGTGTCTTCCACGTTCATGGAGCAGGATTTGTCTGCCTTGATGCATGTTTAATTATATGGTTTTTTACTTAGGCAGCTTTCCCATAGATAACAGTGTCACTTGATATTGCCGTTAATTTTGCTTGAATGAGGAGTAAAAAACTGAGCCCTTATATTTGTTGCAAAGATTTGTGAAGATTTGGGTTGTTTTCCCTGCACAATCAGAAGACTTTGCTGTGGTTTCCAATTCCCTCCCCAGTGAAGTCATCTTAATAATAATTTTGCTTTAAATCTACTGTGTATAGTATATTTTTAAGGTCTGACAGCACTACATAATGCTAAATTGGTAAGGTTTGAAACATCATTCATTTTGACATCATTTGATTACTTTTTGTAATATCCTTGCAATGAGCAGTAAATCAGAAGACACTCAAAATGAGAAAGGCTGGTATGAATATAGCTGTTGTAATGCAGGACAAGCGCAGTATTCCTTGCTGCAGTTGTCTCTAATCTAGGCCAGTCCCTTAAATCAGTCAACTTCTTTTTCGTCTATGGTTTCATTTCTTCATTCTCATGCATGTGGGCCAAACCTATTGTCTTCTGTTTGCTTCCAGCATTGCAGAATAATGTTGAAATCACCCAGTAAGCTGTGTTTGTTTAATCTCTTCTTATAAATGTTAATATTCTTTCCTTTTCCAGTAGCTTTGGTTTGTTATATTTAAAATTGGAACCTGAGAATCAGGATTAGGTGATATTACAAAACATGTATCCATGTAATAAAAGTGATGTTCAAGACAGTAATAAGGATCTTCAGATGACATTTAAACCAGCTGGAAGTAACCCTTTATAGGAAAATTCTGGCAATTTTTTCTGCTTGGTAAGAAAAAGACACTTTTTCAGCCTTCTCTCTCATTTTAGGCTGGGAATGGAGTGCATAGTTTGGATGTCAGCAGTGGGACACCTTACCAAAACAAAGCATCCATGGGACCGTTGTCTAATCAATGACTTCTAAGTGCAGGAGCTGTTAGATTGGAAACAAGTACTACAAGATGCCAAGTGAGGTGCTTGAGAGCAGCAGTGGGATGGAGGAGACCGTGCAGAAAGAGAGCAAGTCTGG
>VYZW01036319.1:9346-22656 GCA_013401315.1 Balaeniceps rex
AAACAAACCTCAGAAGACTTGTGAGTGTTGAAAACCCAGGGTTAACCTTGTTTATATTTGAGACTAACTCCACAGTTCCTTCAGCGTGATTGCATTGATTTGTCTGAAAAAATAATAATAAAAAGACGATAGATTTGCTTGGAGCCTTTTTTACAAAAAATAATTTTGTTATTGATTTTAAACACAGGCTGGAATAAATCTTATACATTTATGTAAACAAAGATGTTAAAGCCAATTTTACAGAGACTTTGGTTAAGAGTCACTAGTGCCTCCTGGCTCCCGTTTGTCAGCTCCTAGGTATAGAGTGTTTAGGTTTGTACCTCTGGATGGCTTCACAGAGGTTATCCCGAAGAAATGCCTATCAATTCTGAAGTATCAAATGATGAAGAAAAATATTCCTGCGATTTACCTACATGATACCTGGCTGCTGTAATGAAGCAATTTCAGCTATTTATCTGGCCAATATCACTGGAGAAGATGCTCTTTTAGCTGTCCAATTTTGAGATTTATTTGGGTCAAAGCATACTTTGAAAATATACTTTTAACATATTGTAATCAATTATTTAAGTTCTGAGCCATATCTTCATAAAACCCTACCTTTGAAAGATTAAATTTAAAGAATGCATGCTAAAATTCAGGAAAATGTGTGAGACAGGATAAATAAATGGTAAGGAAAGAGGAAATAGTACAAAAATAGCAAAGTGAAATGGTAAGGAAATGGCAGTAAATGACAGAGAATAAAAACAAGATTATATATATGTATATATACATTGAGAAATATATTCTGCTATAAGAAGATGGAAGCAGAAGGAGAAATTGAAGAAAAAATACAAATTGTGGGGGGAGCAGAAATAGAAAAAAAAGGAAAAGTTAATGAAAATGAAGTAGCCATCGGAAGACAATAAAATACAGCAGAAACAGGATTTTACTAGGTACAGTAAGTTGGGTAGGTTTTGGAAGAACAGCTGAGTGTCAGTGTAAATAAATAAGAATGGAAAATCATACCTTAAGACTTTGAAAGAATAAGCAAGCTTTTACATTAAAGCTCATACTTCTTGGCAACATCTGTACCTGGCTGTGGTATTAGAACAATGGTACATACATCATTTGTATTCTTGGGGTGCACGCTGGTCTTAGTCACAATTCATAGGTATTTTGATTTAGTATCCTTGGGTTTTTTATACCACAAAGATAAAACTTATGTATTAAGTCTGAGGTATTGAGGTGCTGATCTCTTCTCCCTGGTATCCAGTGATAAGACATGTGGGAATGGTTCAAAGCTGTGCCAGGGGAGGTTTAGACTGGACATTAGGAAGCTTTTCTTTACTGAGAGGGTGGTCAAATACTGGAACAGGCTTCCTAGAGAGGTGGTCGATGCCCCAAGTCTGTCAGTGTTTAAGAGGCATTTGGACAACGCCCTTAATAACACGTTTTAACTTGGTCAGCCCTGAATTGGTCAGGCAGTTGGACTAGATGGTCATTGTAGGTCCCTTCCAGCTGAAATAGTCTATTCTAACCCCAAAGATCTTGAAGGGCTAGCCAATCATTCAGCAAAACCTGCATGCTTTTGTTGTTTTAATTTCAGGTTATTGAAACTAAACTAATATGTATATTTTATGAAATGTCCTTTTTTATTAAAATAGTGTCTGTGGTGGTCTCCAGCAAGTGGTTGCTTTTATTTTCTGTATTTATGCCTATGTTCAAACAGATAAAAAAACTCCACCAAATACTTTTTAGAAATCATCCCCTTTTTGTTCAGTTTTTCTGACTTTGCAAAGAAAGCAAGTGCCTTTTTCATATATACTACTAAAAGCTCCTGCTAACCTAATAATGAAAAAGACCAGAGTTTAAGGTCCTTCTTCATTTTCTCTTCCCCTTCAAAAATTATACCAGGCTTCCTGAACATGTTTTCAGAAATCTATTTCAAATGACTTATAAATGGCAGTAGAACACAGAAAAAAAAATTATCCTCGGATTTTAACATGTACTGATTGTAACCATATTTTATACTATAAAGCATTCCTTTCCCTTTCCTTGGATGGAAAAGCAAAAGCTAATTTAATGCCTATTTCTAAAGTATTTTGTTGTTTTACTTTCTAAGTGGTTCCTTGAATTTTGTTCAAGCCACTGAGGAATCAAAATACAGCTCTAGCTAATCTTTGAAACTCATGTGGAATGGCTGGCAATGACATCTGGATTTATGCTTTTGAATAGTGGGCTATTTTCACAAATTACCTTCAGGTTCCTTCACAAAGAGACAAACATTTACAGTCCTATCTCTTTGACAAGCAGAATGACTCACTGACAAGATCGTATTAACCTCTTTTAAATTAAGCTCTGCCGTTTGTGAGGCTACTTGGAAGTACTGGTTTAGGGAAGGGAAGCTCATAACCAACATTGTGCTGTGTGAAGGTAGATGAAAGAAGTACCACTTAGTGAGGTTTCTTAATACATAAATACAGAACAGCCTGAATGCAATAGGAAAAGTTGAACTTATTTTAAGTGAAAACTATATTGTTGCAAGATATCTAGAGAGAGGAAGAAAAGGAAAACAAGTTTGGGGTTTTTTGGAAGGGTTTCTTTTCTTTTTTTTTTTACAATTGTCAATGTGGTTTAAATGAAGGATCAGGAAATGGAATATTGCAGAAATCGAATACATTAAAGGCTTCTAATTATTTTAATTATATAATCCTGTGGTGCATGTTAGGGTTTGCAGAGGTTTGGAAAATGGATTTACTAGGAAAATATATGTAGGGCTATTTCTTTTTTCCTTAAAAGGATGGATTTTATTGGATGATAAATAAATAAATTTTACTTCAATAATGATGAAACCTTGCATTTCATTTATTTTAGGCTAGGGGGTTTTCTTTCAAGATAAGTGACTAGGGTTCAAATTCAGCAAGAATCCCATTGAAGTAATTTGTGCTACCCTGTGCTTATAGTTACCCACATTCTTAAGTACTTTGCTGAAGGAAGACCCAAAAGGCTAATTAGAAGTCTAAGGAAGTCTTGGTTCATAACCACAGCTGGTGGTGTAGCTCCATAATGAATGGATTTTCATAGAAATTGAGTTATTACCAGCCAACCCCTACCCCACTAACACAAATCTGGACCACAGAATTATATATTGCAAATTGCCAGAGCTAGGCTTCCTTTGTATTACAAGTACAGAAGGAAAGAAAAGTGGCTTCTTATTTCTTACTTTTCTTTCTCCTTGTATTTTCTGAAGTCATGTAAAAATGAAGAAAATTGTCCTTGTATTAGAAACTGTCTTAGATCTACCTTCATTTCACCTAATTTCAGGCATACCAGTTAGGAAGATAATTACCATAAGCACCTTTTATAATATTTGAAGAAGTTTTATGTTACATAGGGTGGTAGCCCCCACCCCCACACCAAGGCTGATTGCATTTCTGTAATAGATCCTTACAAGCATATGACCAAATGATGTAATTCTAAGTCTCAGTGCAGTTAAGCTCATTCACAATTATTTAACTTGTTTTTCCATCTGTCTACAGACCAAGTGCAATCTGAGATATTTTTGCACAAAACATCATAACAGAATACCAAATTAAAAGAGTATAATATACTCCCTTTACCTAGAATAGTTACAGTATAGCAAATAAATGCACTGCCTTTCTTACACTGGTGTGCAGGTTTGTTGTGATTTTCATTTAGAAAATTTACGAATAAGAGTGAGAGAACAGTCAACATTCTGAATGACTTGTTACAGAAGACCTCAAGGTACTATTGAATTGTCACCCCCCAAAAAATCCCATAAAAAGTAGGTTTTTTTGTATTGCAAGATTAATATAATTTTGAGAAAAATACCTGAAATTTAAAACTATGTGTATATAATACATCTATTAAAAAATTGCAAAAATGTCAACATTACTCTTTGGGAGAAAGATACATTGGGATCAGATGTGTGGCATATTGTGGAATTATATTTTTGATATTTTTATCCTACATTGTCACCATTTTTTGTCTCTATTCCTTTATGCCTACTCTGCTTTTATTCTTATTGCCTATTTGTTTGATCTTAATTCATGCTGATAATGTACATTTAGACCACTGTGAACTTCAAAAGCAGAGACATTTAACTGAAGAAAAGTATCTGTCATCAAATGTAAGGCAAACAATATGAAGCACTCTTTTCCCCAAACAATGAAATTATGGATGCATTGTACAGGAAGATAGGGAGTACGAAAATATAAATGACCCTAAAAGGGGTCAGGAAAATGTACAGTGAACACGTTCTCTAGCAACTATTACTATGATTGTTCAAGTCAAATTTGTGGCTTAGGATGTTTCTAAAACGCTGGTGTGTAAGGATTTCTGCTGGATCTCTAAATCCGTGGTTATTCTTGCGTTCTTTCTCTATATGATGTTAGGCTGGAGACAGTTATCTAGACTCTTAAAACCAAGTATCCAGTAATCTCTGCTCCTGAAGCCGTGGAGTCATGGCTTAGTTCAGCTGATGGCAACTTCTTCTTCTGCCAACTCAAGGTTGCACCTATATGACTCTGTATATACTTCATCTTCTTTGTTATTGGTCTTACCCCAAAATGACTGTAATTATTCAAATCTTATTTTTCTACTCCTGAGCACATCGTGCTGACTGCAGTTGGAAATAAAAATGGGGTCAGGGGACCTTTTTCTGATTTGTTTAGTATGGCATTTCTTATATAAACAGAGAAACAAACTTAGCTGAAATCTTCACTAAAAACAGTCACATAAAAATAATGCAATTTTGTCCATGTTCACTGCATCTTGATTAAAGTCTAAGAGTTGTGCTGCTGCATGTGAAATAGATTCCTTCAGGAGGAAATGAAACCAGAAGCTCTTCCCTGGGTGTGCTGCAGATGTGCTTCAGCCATCCTTGGGAAGAATAAAGACCTGAAACAATGACTGGGCTTTCAGATATCTTTAGATCATAGGCACTGGGGGAATATATGTTGCAGGAAACCAGAAAAAATCTAGCCTTAAATAAACAAACAGACCTGCACATACCATTTATGGAGGTGACTTCCACAAACAGTTTTGGTGTACTTCTATCAAGTCAAACTACTTGGTAATGTAGTCATTGCTTGCTGAGGAAGGTGAAGGGCATGGGAGAATACCTCACACCAGAAAGCCGCAGCTGGCTTCTGGCCGGTTGGCGTCATGATCATGAGGGAACCACAACCTGCCCCACTCAGTTCCACTACTGGGGACTGGGCAGAACCAAACCCAGGTGAAGAAGAAGCCACACAAGGCTCTGCTTAGTGCTGCTTTCTCACTGCAGCCTGGAGAACCTCACAACCTGCATCACAATGGGGTGAAATACATACCATTTTATATCAATTATATTTTACATTCATCTTTCATCACAGAGTGCTGGATGTTGGGGAATCAAGTCCTGGAGATTTTCATGAACACTATTACCGATGTATGCTGCTCATAGTTCTTAATTTAACAAAACACACCTCATGGTGTAACTGATCAATGTATTAGAAAATGGCTTAAGTGACTAAACTATGTAAGTTAAAAACTCCAAACAAGGTTTTTCTCATACAAACTCTTCTTAAAGTAAGCTGGGGATGATATTTAGAATTGAAAGGTCTCAAGATTTTTTTATATTCTAGATTCAAGGGTGGATTGTCTTTCTTATTTCAGTTTATAACTCTCTTTTTTTTTTTTTTAATTTCATGAAATATCTGTGTGTAATCTTTCCAAACATAGAACACCTTCCTGAGCTGCAGGCATCATGTGTGAGCTACTGTGTAAATGCTATGAATGGATAATCATAGGATCATAGAATCATACAATCATTTAGTTGGAAAAGGCCTTTAAGATCATCGAGTTCAAACGTAGCTGTCCACTACTAAACCATGTCCCTAAGCGCCTCGTCTACCCATCTTTTAAATACCTCCAGGGATGGTGACTCAACCACTTCCCTGGGCAGCCTGTTCCAATACTTGACAACCCTTTCCGTGAAGAAGTTTTTCCTAATATCCAATCTAAACCTCCCCTGGCACAACTTGAGGCCATTGCCTCTTGTCCTATCACTTGCTACTCGGGAGAAGAGACCAACACCCATCTCACTACAACCTCCTCTCAGGTAGTTGTAGAGGGCGATAAGGTCTCCCCTCAGCCTCCTCTTCTCCAGACTAAACAACCCCAGATCCCTCAGCCGCTCCTCATAAGACGTGTTCTCTAGACCCTTCACCAGCTTCGTTGCCCTTCTCTGGACACACTCCAGCACTTCAATGTCCTTCTTGTAGTGAGGGGCCCAAAATTGAACACAGTACTCGAGGTGCGACCTCACCAGTGCCGAGTACAGGGGAAGGATGACTTCCCTGGTCCTGCTGTCCACACTATTTCTGATACAAGCCAGGATGCCGTTGGCCTTCCTGGCCACCTGGGCACACTGCTGGCTCATATTCAGTCGACCAACACCCCCAGATCCCTCTCTGCCAAGCAGCTTTCCAGCCACTCATCCCCAAGCCTGTAGCGTTGCATGGGGTTGTTGTGGCCCAAGTGCAGGACCCGGCACTTGGCTACTAAACAGATAGATTATTTTGATTCTCTCTCTGGGAAAACAGAGTGAAATCTAAAATGCATGATATCTCTTCAATTCAGTTTGACATTTAAAATATGAACGGATTTGAGAAGACTTGAAAATGGTGTTCTGTGCGTGGTAATAGCCTTAACTTTTGTAATTAATTTGCTGTTTGATACTTGTTCATAGGAGCATTCATTAGTGATATTAGCTCCTAGTTAATACGGTATAGTTGTGCTTAGTCCATGAGAGTTAGATTTGTGATGTGGGGAGATGAGCAAACCAGGGCCTATGGTTGCAAAGCCAAACATGTATTTGTGCCTGTCCCTCAGCTTTAACTAACTTACTTTTGCCTCTGGCTCTAGAAGTTTTCCTTGTGAAGCCAAAGTACTTTGGCAGTCAGAAAAGTTCTGAGTAAAAGCTGAAGAAAACTTTGAACGTTTGTTAAATTAGCTTTTTAAAGTCATAGCCAAAACAGAACTCACTAACTTTTAAAACAAAACAGAACATGTTCAATGACCTCATAAGACTTTATTTCATGTTACTAAACTATTTTAATTTTCACCATGTCTACCATTATCAAATCGTTTACCACCCAACACATTTGCCATCAAATGGATTTGGTTCTTGTTCATGTTTCAAGTCTCTTTCCTCTCCCAAACATCATAACAAGGTGATCAGATTTGTCTTCCTTTAATTTGTGTTCACTTTTCTATTTTCAAATTTCTTCTTTCATATATTAGGAAATCTAGAGTTAATTGCAGATTAGTGTCAGATTTTGGAATCAATTTTACTTATTTTAAAAACTCTACAATGTTGTTCATGGATAAGATACTGTTGGGATGAATAAGTGAGTGAAATTTCTGTTCTTGGGACAGAAAAATACATCCCCCATAAAATTCAAAGAAGCTTGTCAAAATCATATGAATTACTGAGTGGGATTTAAAGAAAAAAGAATAAGCTCAGGGTATGGTTGCAACTTCAAGAGAAAATTAATGGCAATTAAGTGCTTGATTCTTATATGTTTTCAAAAATGACAATCCATAGACTAAATTTGCATGGAAACTGAAGGGAAAAAAAAAAAACCACCACCCACAAATTAAAAACCCAAACACCTGGGGAGAGTTTAGTGGAAGCAGAAAAATATAAAGCAAAACATATTAGTCTTGCTTTAATTAAACGCCTTCATCTCCATTCAGGTGCAAAGCGACATTTGCTACCTCTGCACCTGACTATGTGAGTGCCTACTTCTCTCAGAGATTGGCCATTACTGAAGATCTTGAAATGGTCACCTACTCCAGCTCACAGCCAAATCATGCAGCCCCTCCCTACTGCAAACATCTAATGACTCTTTCCTCCAGTGGCCTTATTAACATAATAAGCAGTAATTAAGAGCACTTGTGTCTAACCAACATTTAGCTTGGATTCTGCTTCTTCTTGTCAGATCTTGTTCGTTTCTTTTAAGCTTACAGTTTAACCTAATAAAAGCTATTACCTCTCCCTACGAAATGTTAGCATGACCTCTATCACCCTTCTGTTCCACAGGTCAAAGAACCCCAGTAGTTCAATTACTCTTCATAGAATATATTTTTTAAACTTCCAATGACTCATATTATACCTTTTTTTAAAGAAAAGCTGTCCTTCCTCATGTGTTTAAATTTGTTATCCATGCTTAAAAATTTACATACTGGGAAAAGGGCATGTATTGTCATTATATTCTATAATAAATGTCTATTTATGTGGGGTCATTTCCAGCATAGGTACAGCAATCAAATTATTTTACTCTAGCTATGCTTATATAACTCCCCCATGTGGACAGTCAATCACTGAGTAAATCCAGGTGTTCTCAAGATTAATTACTTTACTTCTAAATAATAAACCCACTTTTGTTTCAAAACAATTTTGACAGTGGGGAGCCATATCAGAAGAGCTTAAAGTGGACTAATTATTCTGACAGTTTTATGCGTTGAAATTTCTCCATGTAGACAAAGCCTTCACTTTATGCAAGCTCCTTTGCATAGTTAATCCCACAGTAGGAGCACAGTGTCTGTCCTTCCACTAGGGAGATCTCTTCCTTATGTGATAGGTGGCTGTGGAGAACATCTGTGGGAAGAACTACCAGAAAGAATAACCACAGCATGATTATGAAATGCCGTGTTTTGATTTCTTCTTGTTTGCTTTTTATTCTCACTGCTTCGGCAGTTTCCCTGACTGATTTTCTTTCCCTTCTTGCTGCACCTTTTTTTTCCCTTTCAGTTTAATTTCCCCATTCACTTTAATTAAGCTCTCCCCAGGCTCGCATGTTTGCAAGCTCTTATTTATTTATTTCAAAGCAAGCTGACTAACTAGCCAGAATTTCCCCAAATCTCTAAGCTCTCGTTAAAATCTTCTGTCAAACCTTTTCACTTTATTTTTAGCTAGGCATAAATTGTAACAAAAGTAGTAGGGGGAGGATGAATTACTCTATATAAATAGAATAAACCTATTGCTACATAGAAGTAGAAAAAATAAAACAGGTAAAAAGGTACACGCACATTGTTATTTAGATTACAGAAATAGGGAAGTCCTAATAGACGATTCCCTCCCCAGTCACAACCACCATGTGCTCTTTGCTCTTTTCACTCCATCTTTCCATGGACTAGAAGAATTCACACAGATACCCAGTCTCAGTTTCTACATAATTTCTTAGTATCCTTCTTAAATTATCCACGTGTTTCATGTAAAATCACTGCATTTATCACTGCCTTTGGTATGTAAAGCAGTCATATGACTACCATGTGGTGGGGGTGACATCTGAGTGGGTATAAGGATTTAAGCACAATCTAGCTTAGAGAAAAATATGACTCCCATTCAAATCAGTAAGAAAATTGCTGGAGACTTTCTCTTACCTGCTCTCCACT
Organism: Balaeniceps rex; assembly: GCA_013401315.1. Taxonomy (NCBI): domain Eukaryota; kingdom Metazoa; phylum Chordata; class Aves; order Pelecaniformes; family Balaenicipitidae; genus Balaeniceps; species Balaeniceps rex. Next base: position 18,791 of record VYZW01036319.1, read on the forward strand.
CATGACTGTAAATTTTCATGCAAAAAAGCAGGCAACTCTCCACAGATTTTACTTCCAAATTCTCCACCAAACTCCAAGAAGAAAGTACATACCTAAGAATTTTAAGCATATGCTATTTGTATCACCATACAATAGGCAAAAGACATGAAAAAAAGAGGGACCAGATCTTATCATTCTTCTCAGAAACTTCTCCACAGCAAAACTGGAATGTTTGTCATGATTCTTTGTTTATGATTCTCCAATGATTTTTGTCAGGCTCTGTGGTAGTGTTCTTATCTGAGACAACTTGAATTATTTTTGTGTGGTTTCACAACACAACACATCAAATACTTCAATGAAATCTAAATATATTGTATTTGCTGTGTTCTCTGAAACCACTAATCCTGTAATTTTATCAAAAACAGCAATCAGACTTGACTAGAAAGATTTAAACATCTTAATTTGATGCTCCTCGTTGCTTGGATTTCAGTTATTTCTGTCATGGGTTGATGTTCTGCAGATATATATTCACACAGTTACTTAAAAGTATTTTGATGGATTTGAATTTTATGTGATAATTCAAGGGTCATTGCTCACCAGCACAGGTAATGGAAAGCTAAATATAGACTAATCATAACTTATCTCCAATAATAATAATAGTAATAGTAATGATTTTACTTTGGTTCAGTTATTTTTCATAAAGGGTATTTCATGTCATTGTACTTGTAATTTATTTTAATATTTTAAAGATTAGCCTTTATCGATTACTTTGATAAGGCAAGTATGAAATTGCTTATTAATGAAATGGTTACTACAAGGACTATTATTTTCAGAGGAACAGTATTGTAGTTCTCAGATAAACATTTCTTTTCATNAATTGGTCAGTCAATTTTTCAGTTAACAATCTTGATGACTTGATCATTATTTATGAGCACTCTTCTTATAACTGGAAGTTTCAGCTAAATAAAAAAACTTAAACTTTGTTGGCAAAGTCATTGGGTCTTAATATGAAGAAACTTATTTTCCAGATTCTTTCAAGACAAATAGAAAGTAAAATTACAAGCAGGAAGCGAAATTAGTGGTATCTTTTATGAAAAGTTTGTTCCTTGCCCACAAGTCATGTCCTTTTCCTCCTGTTCTTGACCATCATACATCACCAGTACTAACTGATGAATCTTGCTGTCTTTCTAGCCCATTGACACCTTTCTTTTTTTTCAACAGCAAAATATGACAGGACCATCAGCATGACAGTAAAGCTCTTTCAGTCATAAACAAAGACTGTTTACAAATCAGTAGAAATCGGATTGGATGTCCACATTCACGGCACTGAAATAGAAATATAACTGAGAGGTTAGGAGGTGTTTGGTAAAGAAAGTTAAAAAGACATTTGAGTGAATTACACTGAGCTATGCAAGACCCCAAAGAGAAGGATCGCAGGAGACATCAGACAAAGTTCCAGAATGAATCGAGATAGTCTTATGGTAACAAAATAAGAGGAAATGTAGCTGCTGTCAAGGCTACAGAAGATGTTCTCTCTCAAATCTAATGTCTGGAAATTACAGAGAAAGCCAGAAATCTAAGGCGATCAGAAGAATTTTATCAGCAACCCAGTGAAGAGAACACCAGCATGACAAGTATCACCTCTTCTTTCCTTTCATATAATGACAGTTTTGCTAAGATAGTGAAAAATTCTCTCATTGCAAGTGTATTTCAACAGAGATAACAGACAGACTTTCCTTTAGATATTCTTAAACTGGATTACCTCCATGTGGCAATAAATGAACTTTTGGAACATATGAACAAATACAAGCCACTGTAGAATTGATAGTGTTCATCTATGAAAAAAATTGCTGACAAAGTGCTGAGCAGTCAACAACCTGTTCACCTGCAGAGAAAAAAATTCTTATGAAAGCACTCATGTTGTAGAATGAAAAATATGAAAAAATTATGAGTATATGAAAGATAGATGTCCATGGTGCTTGTGTAACAAAATGTAGGCATTATTCATGACATCACAGCTCTCCTCTGATGTCTCCCTAAATAGTCTGTCAGAGATGTCATGAGGGAAATACTTTATCTAACAAAAGAACTGAGCTGGGATTTCCTGTGAGCAATTCTGTATGTTGAAAAGGATGGAAATTCTAAGCAGAAGTCTTGTGAGACATTACAAGTCAGATTAAAAAAAAAAAGAAAATTAAATAAAAAAATGGAAATTGGAGAGGAAGATCTTGGAAAACATTTTCATAGTTATGTGTGTGTTATTCTAAGTAAATATATGATACGATAGTATGATTAATCGTGTATAAAATGTTCATAAGCCTGTCAGAAACTATTAGCAGATGAAAGGTATCCTGCAAACATACAGAAGGTGAAAGTGCTGGGATAGGAAACCTTTTGAGTGAGGAAGAGACAGAGGCCAAAAAAGCCTGAAGAGAAAGCTTAGGAGACAAGAACTCTGTTACTGTTCAGGGCCCAGACATGGAAGGAGAGTTAAATGGAATGATCTTAGAAATTATATAGAAGAAAGAGGAAGCGATTTTATGAGCCCTTCAAGGAAGCTTTTGTGTAGTGCAGTTGCTGAGGACAGAGAAGAGATTAAAGAAGCAAAAGAGTGATGACTGAAGGGACTGCAATAGCAATGGTTGTATAGAAAGTTCCTGTCTGGATTGGGGTTAAATTTCAAGGTAAGATACAAAACACGTGTCTTGAGAACTTTGGAGAGCAGTGGAATTTCACTGGTAAAAGTGACAAAGACAAATGTTGATAATGATGATAATTTGCATACATTTATAAACTGGAAGAATGTTGTCGATCTAAATNGACTTAGTAACATCCTACTGAATGAGAACAGAAAGAGTAGAATGGACATGAACCATTCATGGTTCAAATGGAACTATGGGATATGAAAGCCATTTATTATGACAATTCTGTCCAAAGTATGCTGGCTTAANTTCATGTTGTTAATGCTTAGTATGCATTTTTTATTTGTCATAAAATTTCTGAGTGCACACAGATTTTCTAGCTAAAACAAAAAAGTGTTACAGTGCTTTAGTGACCCTGTGAGTGAGCTACCTTTCATTCCATCCAAACTAAAGTCATACTTTACTGAAAAACTCATTAAGTGATAAATGTACCAAAACTAGATATGTTGTACAATATTTCATCAGTATAGTCTGATTTAGGAAATTATGGGGATAAATGTCTGCAAGTATTTTATGGCATTTGAAGATTGATTATTTTGGCAATAGTTTTAAAGTCTTTAAAACACTTTCCTAAATTCTTCAGTAGTGATAATTAGACTCTTGCAAATTTGTCACTGCTTTAGAAAACTGGCTGCAGGATATTATTCTAGCTATTCTGTCTCTGGTCATGCCCTCTAGCTCCTAGTTTGAGGCCCATAAAACTATGAAAAAAATGTTTCTACCTACAAAAATTGCATACAGATTCACTAAGTGGCTTAAAGTTAAATTTTAACATTTCAAAAAGGAAGACACCAACATCATAATCTTGTGTCAGAGATTAATGTTGCCACTCTATCTATGCATGATATTTCACACTTAAGGCAGAACTGATGGAATTTGACTTCTGAGTTTAGATTCAATTGGNAATTACACCTGTACTTTGCATTACACAGGTACTGTGAATTATGAAGATTATAGTTTCAAATGGTAGACAGTAATGCACAAAAGCAAAAATTAGTAACAGACAGAAATAATTTTATGTCTTTGACCACTAGTAGAACTATTTCATAGTGATTTTAGATAAAGCAGTATTTCATAATGTTTTCAGAGAAAGAAGACATATTTAGAATCCTCTTAAATGATGTTATAAGAGCACAGGCAGAGAGTATCTAGCAGAGAAGCACAATGTTAACAAAATGCCTAAAC
>VYZW01036326.1:0-10573 GCA_013401315.1 Balaeniceps rex
TTATATCAGGAAACAAGATTCAACCAACATTAATGTTTCGGGATAGTCACCACTTACAAAATTATTCTGAATATTATTTCTGAATAGAAGTTTAGTCTTCGTCCCTTCCCTTCCTCATTCCACACTCTTTTCAGGCCTGTAGGATCATGTAAATTTGGTTTAGTAATAACTGGGTTTTATTATGAAAAGCACCAACAATTACTCTAGCATGCCAGTTATACTACTGGGCTTGAAGTTACAAATTAGTTCAATATACAACAATTTAACGCTGTAGCAATCCAAGATATTCTTTGGACATATATTAATTTTTGAATGTTAAATATTTTAAGAGTAAAACTGTATTTTTTTTCTCTATAAGCAAAATATATGTAATCTGAATTGATGTTTCACATAGCATTTGTCAAGAAATTTCATCGTCGTTAAGGCATTTGGATCTCATTTTCCTCATATTAAGAAAACCTCTGCTATGTCAGTGAGCCATATCCTTAGCATGCCCAGCCCAGTATGGGATAGCATTTGTTCCTGTCGTGCTGTACAACTTCTCTTCATCTGTGGTTGTAGCAGAGAAAAAAAAAAACTATGCGTGCAAATTTGGCACTTGCTTTTCTTGCACAAGCAACAATGAGAAATAAGCACTATGTTGTGAGGATGAGTGCTTAGAGCTTCCTAAGGGGAAGTTCTGCCTACATAGGGTCTGTGCAATTTGCAAGGATCACTTACACCCTCAAATTGGCATGAGTGGGTTTTCTTTGGTACTTACATATTGTGTGGCCTCTGTATTTCCCTCCTTCCTTAATGCACAGAGTTACGTCCTGCCAAAGGCCCTATTCACTGCAGAGTTGTTTGTCCTTAATGTACCATATTGTTCACTCCAGTTTTGATTTGATCTCAGACTAATATATACAGAAAAAAAAGCATGTGGATATAACTGAAGAAACACTGTGCTTTTCTGTATTTCTATTGACATTTAGTTTTTCCATCTAATATGATTCAAGGGTGGGATTTGTTTTGGTGTTTTTTTTTGTTTGGGGGATTTTTTGTTTTATTTTAAATCCCTGAGTTATGCTGCACTGCAGCAGCACTTTCATAAGGCCTTTGAAAGGTATGAGACAACACAGAGAACCAAAACCCACAAGCAAAATCAGGAGTTTATGATTTCCTTAAGTTGAAATTTGAATTTGCGGGTTTGGGGATGTGTATCTGTGCATATGCGTGCACACTTGTGTTTATGTATGAATAGATCTCAGTAGAGGTGCATTTTCACCAAACATGATCATTTTGCTGAATTCAGTAAGTGATATCATTAACTTTGTTTAAAGACACACACACATGCACACTAGACCTTTGTGGGTGCAGCATGTTTCCAAATACAGTTAGAAAACTGAGTTTCTGTGTTGTTGGATATTTTCTTTTTTTTAAAAAAAAAAGCTTGTCTGTATGGTTCAGTTATCTAAGAAATCTTGTCAAGCAATCTGTAAAACCAAATCTTCAAATTTTCTATTTGGTGTCAACTGTTCTGTAGCAAAGAAATGGCTTTGTCTTGTAATTGGCAATGAAGTAATAATGCTTGGGAAAACATTCAGATGCTTCTAATGGGGAAAACTTCTGCCGATTTTCACACAGTGCTTTTGCTATGCATGGTATTAAGTTGGGAAAGTGAATCCTGATAGTATTTTTTTTCAGGGTCACATTAGAAATGGGCAGCTCAAAACACAATGCCTCCCATGGGACAAGGTTCCAGAAGGCAACATTTTGTGTAGAATCATGTTGTATTTACTGCAGTTGAAGACTAAACTGGACTGTGGGAGTTGGTAACATTGCATTGCACTTGTCCTAATGAGACTGCATTAGCTGCCCAAGATGCTGCTATTTTTTTTTATTCTTGTTTATAAAAATAAAGCTCTGTTCTGTTATATGTCTTTAAAACATTAAGATTTCTTTGTTTTAACATGGCCTTTGAGGAGGTGGAGGGTAAAGTGGGTTGTAAATTGCCTTTACAAGGCAACAATGAAAACAAGCCTCCTTGAAGTTTTGTTTAAGCTGTAGAGTTGATGGAGCTGAGTCTTGTTTTTAAGTTGCTTTAAAAATTGTAATAAGTCTTCAAGCAGAATAAAGGTTGTTTTGAAACCACATTTCAGTTGTTGAGGCTTCAGTAAGGACTGAGTTGTCTATTTACCAGCATCCTTGGCCGACTCTTCCTGTCTACATGTGGCCTACTTTGAAAAGAAGACCCAAGTGCTCATATTATTAGAGGGAACTAGGGAGCAAATAATTTCAGCTGACTTACAACCATCCTATGTATTGAACTGAATGGAGTAGTTGAGTAGCTCCAAAATAGTCTCGTGCCAAACAGTGCCAAAATGACAGTTCTGCGCATCTCATGCTCTTGCAAAAGCAGTACAATATTCATGAGCTGTGATCTGCCTTTTACATTGCAGATGAAGTTCTGGTTCTTCTGAAATCAGAATGAGTTGTCACTGATTTCCATGAAGCCAGCCTGTCAGCCTTTGTAGCTAGAAGTCATTTACCAGCTTCATGGCTGCATCTAACTGCGAAAACCAACACGAGAATGAAGAAGAGGGAGGAAGTGAAGGGGGATTGGGCAAGACCAATTCTGAGCATTGTTTTCTTCCCCTCGGTATTGGTATGTGGTATCTGACTTCTTTGAGCCCATTCATATCTTGCCCCAGGAGAAGTCCTCCAGGGAAGTCAGCCAGCTACTCCAGAAGCAGAAAGAGATTCCTATTCCCATTCTGCCCAAGGTTTCCATTCCAAAATCTGCCCACGTTTTGTTCACAGTAGTCAACGTAATACTCCCTGACTGAGGTACTCAGGTAGCACAGGCTTGAAATAATTACTAATAATCACAACATTGTCACTGGCCCTTAGAGGGTCTTACAAGAAACATAGATAAAAGGCTATTATATTTTTAGCCCACTTAATAGAAAGTGGGGCTAGATCTCCAACAAACGTATGCGTTGCAGTTTTTTCTGTTAGTAAGTTGATTCTTTTAAATAGACACCGAGTTTATCTCGTTCCTGCTCCCTGAACCAATGTTGAGCAACACAAACTGTTCTGCAGCCATAGAGCTCAACATCTAAAAATAAGCTTAGCTAGGTCATGAATCATGCATTGTCCATCATCAGCTATTGAGAGAAATTATGACTGCCTGATCATAAACTGCAGAAATCTACGGACCGGCAGATTTCTTGCCTGTATCATAAGTTGTATAGAAATCACTCTTGGCAGAGTGGAAAAATAGTTTGCAAAAATGTCATTCTATTTTTGCTATCTGCAGACAAACTCACCCCCGCTTTCCCTCTCTGCTTCCCTGCTAAGGCTTGATGGTAATTTTTCATAGGGAATATGAAAAACTGCTTAAATCTATCTTTTTGCAGCTACAAGTGGGCGTGGTATTTTTAAAAGCTTGGGAATGCTTGCTGTGGGTTGTTTTTCTCCCCAAGCCACCTGACTCGTGCAAAGCCATGTGCGAATAACTTCACACAAATCCCTTTGTCTGAGCTTGCAAAGCCAAAAAGGAAAGAGATTTTAAAACTTCTCACTGTTGCCTTCTCTGGGCTTCACTGAAGGGACAGGTGGCATCTCCTCCCCTCAGACCTCGCCTCCAGCATCTCACCCCACCCCACACCCAGCACCCAGGCTTCCCTGCTGCCCTGCAGGGAGCTTCCATAAGCTGACCACTGAAAATCGTATGCCAGTGCTGATCAGCTGGCCAGTGTGCAAGGGCGGCTTTGGCAGGCAGAGGTCCCTGTGAGGCAAACAGGCCAAGCAGGGGGGCAGGCAGAGCTCGAGTGGGTGCCTGTGGACAAACACAGGCACCCCCATGGCTGCAGGCGGGGGCAGCCAGGCGCAAAATGGCGGGGGTGAGGAGAGCTCTGTGGCGCAGACCTGATGAGGCCCTGGGCCACCCCTTGCTGACCATAACGGCCTCCCGTGGAGGCAGCCCTCCCTTACGCCATGGGGAAGAGCCCCTCTTGTTCGCAGAGGGACCCTTTTGAGATGATTACGTTTAGAATATACCTAACATTTACCTCAGGGGCCCGACCCTTCTTGTTTGCAGAGGAACCTTTTTGAGATTATTATACCCCATGGGGGCTCTTGTTTAGAGGGTGGAAACTGAGGAAATGGCAAACAGTGAGGTCCTGCCAGCATCCCTGGCTGGAAAGAAGGCTAAAAATAAGCAGTTCTGCTTTCCCTGCCAGACGCCGTGCAGGGGAGCAGGGTCAGACACACTTCCCATCAGATGTAAGCTGTACAAAAGACACTAGGCCTTGCCTATCGCCTCTGAAACAACAAAAAGCACAAACTGTGGGAGCACTGCTGAGGACATGGTTCTGGAGTCTCTTTTTTTTAATTTGAGGACCTATGTCCTCAAATACACAGACTACCAAAAATAGAACCTCTCTAGGGACTTTCTGGGTAAACAGATATCAATTGATCAGCCCCTATTCAAACTTTGGATACAGGGACCAGCACTTTAACCTCTGAACAGCAATCAGATAACCAGAAACATCCTGCCAATTCTTTGAAAAAGCAGGGTTTTATCCATGGCTGCGCCAGGCCATGTTCCCTGCCAGAACGCCATTGCGAGGACACCTCTTGTTGCACCTTTCTTTCCTCTACGAAGAAATTATCTTTGCATACTAAAAAAGAAGGTGTTTAGGCCACTGATTTAAACATGTGCAAATATTGACAAGAGAAAAATTTAACAGGTAGCACAAAAAAGGATCTAAAACCTGCTGTCCTCAGGTCTTTGAACAAACAATATTGACAAAACTGGACATGAATATAGTTAATTTAGGTGATGATTTCACTGTTGTGTGTCTGGTATTCCTAACTCATTAGAAGACTGTAGCCTGAGAAGAATGATAATTAATTCATGCTTGAAACCATTTCTTCCTCTATAAATGTTTATTTCCTACATGGTTTCCACAAATCTTGTGCTTGGTGTAAAACACGTTCTGTGAAGGTTGCTGGATTAATCCTTTTCATATCTTTTTTTTTGTTGTACCCACCCAAAGTACTTCAGTGGATTTGTCCCTGGGGTGTTAGGTGAAACAGACACACCAAGAGTCAACATTCGGTGACCTTCCTGCAGGGAATCGCATGGCTGGTTTGTGTGAGAGTGTGGGCCATCACACCTGCCTGTCCAGTAGCCACGGCAGTGCTTCATACTGATGCTGGCTTTCGTGTGCCCTCAGGTCTGTCACTGCACTCAGGGGAATGAGGCATAAGCTTTACCCATCTGAAAGATGGGTATAGCAATGCTTAGCAGCTTGTGTGTTGTGAGGCTGAATAGGCGTAGAGACCTAAAAGCGCATGTAGTGGAAGTATGAGAGGAATGCAAATGCAGCAGCTGCTGGACCTGGAGCCAGCCTTGCCCTACCAGGGGATGGAGGCAAAGGGAACAGCCTCTCACCTCTCACCGCACCCTCTGGGCAAGGGTGCAGACTGCACCATGCTGGGACTGGGGGCCCAGATGCCTTCCACCTTCCCTGTGAAATCCATGCAGGATTATTATCTGTTGGGTAAAAGCTGCCACTTAAAAACAGTGGCTGTTTGCAGGCTCATGCAGTGTGCAGCTCTTCCCTGTTTCAGGAAGACAGCAAGGTTGAACATTCTGAGGTGGGATTGATCTCATCTCATCTCATTTTAAGGACCTAAAAGAAAGGTTTGTCATCAAAGCTATCTGGCAAAGCTCTCTTCACAGAGAGCCAGGCAATTCCCTAGGGTGATTCACCCCACCTACCTCAGGCACTATTCTTAGGATATGGTGAATCACGCTCTGGAGTCACTCCATTGACTGGAGGGGGAGCCCAGGCAAATGGCTTACACTAGATGTGCAACTTTAAGGTGGCTAAATTTAGATGAACTCAGTCTCTTCCCTGCTGATAGGGAGTTCAGTTTTAATCTTTCCAGTACCAGCTGTGATATCTTCTGCTCTTAGGCATAATGATAAAGGACAATTAATTTGGGGCAGGAAGTTCAGCTGGTTTATAGATTTTGGGTCTTTCACAATAATAGTGAAGGTGGCCAACAGGTTCAAAAATATGCTGGGCCGTATCCTCCTTGGTGCTATAATGCTGGACTCCACGCAGAGGAACACAAATAAGCAGTAATGCCAGGATACTGCCGGCTTCTCTGCCTGCTCCAGGGCAAAACTAGCACTGCCTCAGGCCTGGCTTATCAGTGCCTTCCAACAGCCTGTCTATGTGAAAGCCGTAGACTGTCTTTTGGGGAATAATTTGGTCTCTTGCCAGCCATATGGTCAGCTGAAAAAACATGGATGAAGAAGATGCTGCTGGTTTTTTGAAGTGAGATCAGTTTGTTAGTCACCACATCTGTATTTCCTTTCTTATCCAGGGGAAACTTATGGAACTTTACTTTCTTTCCTTCCAGTTGATCCATAGCCAAGAACACAGGGTGGCATATTGTGACAATAAAACTAAGATAGGAAGGACTTCAGTCAAATTACCTCCCAGTCACACTGACCTCTACCTCAGGGTAGGAGAGCTGTGTGAAATTCCCCATGTATCTACTACATGGAAAATTCAAGAAGGTGGCAGGCCCTACAATATTTTTTGTGTGCGGGAGTATATGCATACCTACCCCAGTTAAACTAAACCTTTCAGTGGAGAATGCTGTGCTGAGAAGGGTCTGCAGACTGCATGGGGAGTTTCCCTGTCCAGTGAAATGGAAGATCTGGCCTTGCATAGCCTCAGTGACTAGAGCAGATTCAGTGACAGGTCTAAGGCAGGAACAACATTTTGGGGAGAAGCTTCAGGAGACTTGAGATGAACGAGGAGAAGCTGTTATGCAAACAGCTGTTGCTCTACTGATAACAGGCAATGTAAACAAGCAAGCCATGGACTGTCAAACAACCCATGAGCACCAGGAGTCCTCAGGATGTGTGAATAAGATCCTCAGAATGGGTTCACAGCATTGCACCTCTTTATGGTAGGTGCTGTAGGTTTCCAGATAAAAGAACAATGCTCCTATGTGAAGACGGACTGACGTAGCAGGTGAATAAATGTGCACAACGACTCTCCTGCAGGGCTGTGAGTATTTCAGCGGGGATGAGAGGACAAACTGATTAAAAAAAAAAAAAAAGCCAACTGGGGTACAATACATACAATTTAAATGAAGTTGATGTTTCAAAGTGTCTTGATCTTTGTTACCGATAACAGTGTTACTAAAACTGAAATCCNGAGTATTTCAGCGGGTATAAGAGGACCATATGTTTATAAAAAAAAAAAGCCAACTGGTGTACAATACATACAATTTAAATGAAGTTGATGTTTCAAAGTGTCTTGATCTTTGTTACCGATAACAGTGTTACTAAAACTGAAATCCGGTCATGGTCTGTCCATTTCCCACTGTAATCTTGGCAGGCACAGATGAGCAAGGTCTTGTCCATGGTTCTCCATTGGAGAAAATGCCTCTTATCTGACTGGGCCACATGGGCTTCCAGCAGGGTGCGGCCAGAGGCTGGACTCAAGTTGTCTTCCGTTAGCACAAGTCACTTGGGTGCACGTGCACTCTTCTGGCCAGCTGTGTGTGACAGCTCCTGGGTAATGCTGGCTCAAAACAGTCATTTTCAGAGGAAGGGAGCAGAGGGGAAGGGAAAGGGATTGCCATTAAAGTCTTGGTAAGAAGTTTTTTCACACGAATCGTCCTTTTGCTGTCACATACAGAAGAACACATCGTCTATTAAGATGGTTCAAGAAAGCTCCTTTTACTGGGGAAGGTGTTTAGCTGCAGCAATTAAACAAACAGGTTTCCTCCCCTTTTTTTCAGAACATCTGTAGCAATGTGAATTCACACGCTCCCTCAGCATGTCTATGCTGCAGACTCTGTGACTACAATACCTGTGGGCACACCTGGGCTCACCTGACGTTTCTTAGCTGAATACAAGCAGTAATGTGGCCTCGGGTCTGAAGACAAGCTGACTAACTGAAAGTGTATTCAGCTTCTTAGCTAGGCTGTGCCAATGAGTAGTCCTCATTTCAAAATGCCACATTCACCCCATTTTTAAAATTCATTTATCCCTTAAAAATAGTATAAAATTGGTGAAAAGCATCTTGAGAAGCCTGAGAAATCCATGTCAATGCCTCAGTAAAGTAACCACGCTGCACAGGTGAAACAGACTGCTGTAGGAGTTTTCCAGGAAAGATGCTGTGGAGCTTGGAAAGTGAGTCTACCACAGCTCCACCACTGCATCCCATCCTTATTGTACGTATCTATGATTTCTAGATCAGATTTGCTGGATTCATCTCCAGTGAAAAAACAAAGACTGGGGTCTTTTTGACTGTCCTCAAATCTTAATATTCCAGCCACTGGTGGGGGAACCAGCTGAAGCAGGCCAAAGCTGCTCCCACCCACAGACCTGAGTTGTTTTCTGTGGCAATGGGGCTGCAAGGGAAGGTGGTGGCTAGCTTATGCCCTGGTATGAAATCAGGAGGCACCGGAGGAACATTAATGCACATGTAGGCCTTGACTGATGCACGCCCACACCCAATTCAACATGTGTATTTTCTTCTTTGAGCTGTCATCTTCAAAGCTTTTTAGCTCACAAAAAGCATCAGCACAAGTTAGGCAGCTGTTTTCTTCTGATTTTTTTTAGTGTCAGCTCTACACTGTACAGTCTTGAACCTGAAATAGCTGACTGTAGGCTTCCCACAAGAAAAATGATGGGTACCTGTGGGTATCAGTCCCAGCAGATACTTCGCATCTGAAGTCTCTCTACACTTTCACCTCTGTAGCTTCTGAAGCAAACCTTACTCTGGAGCTTTAAGAACTGGCTCCCACACAGAGAGAGGGACCATGAGACCTGGAAAAAAGCTTTTATTCCAGTATTTTCCTGAGCTACCCATTTTCAGTGGATCAATTTCCTGGGAGATCTAATTGAACGCAAGAGGAAGGGTCAAGGCAGAGAAGTATGACAAGATTGTTAATGACTAGCTTTTCTATTCACATAGTCTTCTAAAACCTTGGATTTACTTATCTTTTTAATTTTGCTCTGCAGATCATTAAGGGCAAAATTTTCCAGCCCAGCACCTTTACCAATTTAAAGTTATTGATGTATTTGTTAGTGCTGATGCATTTGAGAATCCAAGGCTATGTTCCTGTGTCAGATAAATGGCCCTCTCAGCAACAAGATGTCGTCATTCTCCATCCTTTCCTAGAAATTAATATAGTCATGGACCTTGAAAGAGGCTAGGAATGTAAGGCTCAGCATGCATGTACTAGAGTTGATCAAGAATAGTTCTGCAAGGGCAATTCTCATTAAAAAAAACCACTTGTTTGATATGAAATCCTCACAAGGGTTATGTATTCAGCAGAACTTTTTCCATGTTCAAAATTAAAAGCAGGGCTCCATTTTCCATCTAATATAGCCTGTTAGCCAACAGTGACCCTACTAGTAGTCACTTAGCATATGTGAGGTCTAGGAGAGTCTCTGGTGAGCAGTGGCTGAAGTCAAAGGTAAAGGCATCCTAGGTGAATGCTTTTCCCACCAGACTAAACAGTTAGCTTCAATCCACTGGTGGTTTTACTCCATATAAAAAAATATTCATTGGAATAAAGAAAACTGATTATAATGCCTAGCCATTATGGCACTCACCAGAGACAAGGGAAGACTGAATTCACATCCCTGCTTCAATGGTAACTCCATGTGTACAGCATGAAGCCTCAAGCTTGAAAACTAAGCAGGCTTAGGCTGAGACAGGTAATTGTATCGCTATAAAGATGGTGGTGTTTTTCTCTAAGCGGTTTGATTTCTTGGTTCTTTACTGAGTATTACAGCTCAACAAGTGACATCTAGATCAGAACTACTTTTAGATCAATACTCGTATTTCAAGGCCTAATTGGTCTACCATGTGAGTCTGGCTTCAGATTCTAAAGGACCAAAGTCTGGGAGGTTTTTCCGCCATAAGAAACCACCTCATGCAACTGTAGAAATCACAAACCTGCTTTGAACAGATATAACTTAAAAACAGAACAGGAAACCAAACCCAGCCAGATCCGAGTGTGACACAGAAACCAGAATGGACTGGTGTTTTCATAACTGTACTTTATCCACCCAGAAATCAAAGGTATTTTAGATCCTTAATTTTGGTTTGGCTCATTTTTACTGAAAAGCTCAATACTGCCTAGTCTTTTGGATCAGAAACATGAACATTTGAACACAGCAGTAACAAAAAGGCCAATGAATGTATTAGCTTTTATGACTCTGAAAATGTACCACAGCGTAAATAACTGTTAACTCATTGGAAGCTCCAAATCAGAAAAGATCCCTGGGTCTTCTGTTTCAAACCCCTTCCCTCCAGACTACTCCAATCCCAGCACAAATTCATGTGAACTAGAAATGGACAAATATAAATGATGGGGCTTTGTGTGCCAAAAATCTCTTTAGGTTCACTGACTCCATCTAATCCCAGCACAAGAATCTCCCCAGAATTATCTTCATTCCCTATAGATAGATTTGGCTGCCATTCAGGTTACTATTTTTACTGTTAAATTAAAGTGATTAGCCCTGCCTACTTGCTAAGCT
>VYZW01036331.1:0-17090 GCA_013401315.1 Balaeniceps rex
CTCCCTGTGCTTTTGCCGCCTTAGGAAGGGTCCCTCGGCCCGATCCTCCGCTCTGGAGCCCTTCACCTCGGAGACTTTTGGTTTTCCCTTTAATCTGAAAAGGTCAATAAACACTTTTTTTGAATCTTCTATCTTTAATGTGAAAGAAAACTAGAAAATGGTCAAGGAAATATTCATATGGTCAGGGAAAATGGAGAAGGATGGAAGCGGCAGGATGGTTTTTTAATTATTCCTTGGTGCACAAAGAAAATTGTTGTCACCTACAAAATGAAAAAACAGAAACTACAAGTATATCTTTTTTTCTGTTAGTCTACTGTTTAAGTCACTTATTTTGCGTATCACAGTACTGAGTTTGAATTCCTGTTTATACATTAGCTGCAAAAATTCGTGAAGTAGGATAAACCATCTCCTTTTTGAGTATCACACCCCAGGAGTAAACATTGCAGAAACATTTATTGGAAAAAAAACCCCAAACCACCTGGATGTATCTGTTTAGAAACTGAATGCTTTTTTAACCAACTGAAAGCTAATTCTTATATGTGCTCTTTTCCCTTCTCTTCAGGTTAATTTTTGGGTTTGGGGGATTTATTTTTTTTTTGTTTTTTACAAAACAGCTTCAGAGGGGGAGACCAAAAGTGACTCCATTGCAATACTGTAATTTAAAAAATACTGAGCTACAGTATTTTTAATACTGGGGAGAGAGAAAGCTGGGATCAAACACCTGATTCAAATGAAGCCGACATGACTTGAAATTGGTCAAGTACCCTAAGCAGAGACCTATGAAAAGGGTTTCTACAAACAGCATCCATTTAGCACTTTATTGTAAACAGCCAAACAACTTGTTTTTTATGCCGTGTAAATTCAGGAGGAGTAGGGAGAGGAGAGAATAAAGATAGTTCATGTATACACTTTTTGTATTATTATTTTGTCAATTTTTGTATTATTATTTTTCCAGTTGACTAGTAACTGAAAAAAGCAATTGTTCACACAAACCTATTCAGGGAGTCCAATGCAGAGAGCAGGAAAGAATTCCCTTTCTAGAAAAGAAATTCCCTTTATTAGTTAAGCCTCAGAACTGTCAGAGAACAGTTCAGTTGAATAAGTCATGGACTGAGCTAAGGAATAACTCATGAATAGAAGAGTATACAGGGTATAACACAGATAATCTGTTTCTCTGTCTGTTTTTCTGTTGTGGTGCTAATGTTGTGGTACTAATAAAACCACAGTCAACTGTATAAGGTAACAACAGTGAAAAACCTGAAAAGGTTTTTTCATAAAAGCAAACTCAGGCCTGCAGAACATGGATGATACCTATTTGTTCTCATATCCAAATATCCAGGTGAATATAACAGAATTTGTTTTCTTTTTATTTTGATTTTGTGAAAATAAAAAGTGATAAACAGAAAAAACCCAATCTTTTCTCAGTACAGATACTGAAACATAATTTTTAATCTCTATGTGATTTAAGGAATTTTAAACAGGAATTTATGCATCTACAGGCTTTCCACTCCAAAGCTTTCATGACAGATTGTACATTAGCAGACTAACCTGATAATAACCCTGGACTAATATGTGTTTGAAATTAATCAAGTTGCTTCATTCAAGCAACTACAAAGTCATGAAACTATAATATGTTAATGAAACATACTTTCATATACTATGAAAGTCCAATTAATATACTTTGTTTAAAAATATTCAGATTTAGTACCAGATCTTTAATTTGTGATTGTGTTAAATATCATGTATTGCCTCTATACCTGCTCTGTTAAGCTGTGCTGACACATATTCTGCTTACTAGTAATGATAATTTCCGGGTGTAATACAGTTGTTGAAACCAGATTTCTTTAATAAATACATAATGTCCCAAATTACATTCCCAGCACATTTAATTAAATTGTTTTCCCTTTCATTCCATCTGCAGTCTCAAAGGGTTATAACAGCTCAAGAATTTTTGACAGAACTCAGCCAATGAGGTACCTGATTTTGATACATTAACCTTGGCACTAAGAGTAACTTTACTCATGCTATACATTGAGATACTGTCTTCACACAATGACAGAAGATTACTGTACTTCTAGCTTCAGCTAAATGACAGTGTCATCCCAACTCAATATACACAGAGGTAACCCATATTTATATGACTTATGAACAAAGTAGCACTAAGAGAAAGTAATAACAGAATCACAGTGTTTTATTGTGATTAACACATTATTGGTTTAAAATTCATCCATTCTGATTATAAGGTCACAGAAGACTGAAATTTATTAAGACATAATCAAGAGAGACAGTAGTGATATTAAACTTTGAGGGCATTGTTCAGACTATTTGAGTAAGCTTATGGAATTTTCCATCCAGCTTGCCATATAATCCAAGTCTAAAATGAAAGCTCAAACTTTTAATTCACCTATGGGCAAAATCACTTAACTCTCTAAATAATATGTGCGTTTTCTTTCCCCATACTTAGTCTGTGTGGATTCTAATAATCTCACAGTGTTTGCTAAAGAAGCTTTAAAATGACTCAGTGAGAAAAAATTCTAAGTTTCTCATTTAGTTTTATTCTCTGAACTAAGGAAGAAAAATGTGGAAAGCCTGAATTTGATTCTTTTCACTGTAGTGAGTTTGAAGTCCTCAGTGTCACACACCATTGCACTCTATGCTACCTATAATTTTTAAAATAGGGTAATATTGAACTTTATTAGCTAAGTTATGCTTAAGTTTTGTGTCTGCCTCCTTCACAGCTAAATATTTCTTCGTAAAACAATTCTGAGACTTCACACCATTCAGGCAGAAATCAAATCAAGTTGAGCTGTTTTGTACAAGGCAGGTAAACCTCATACAGGATTGACATAGATGTCTATTCATGACATTTATTCATAACTCCTTTTCATGGAACTTGCTGTGAAAGAAAGGATGCCATCAGAGAAGTACTGTATTTCAATAATTTCTGTCTTTAAAAAGCTTCTTTCTATAGGGAGAGAACTGAAGAAGAATCTTATGATGGCATATTTTACAAGTTTGCAAACTCTTTCTCCACACTCAATACAAAATAAATGACAACAACAATAATAAAAGATGAGGCTGCTACAGAGAAACTAGATCCCTGGAGATTGTCTTCTAGGACATAAGAACATCATAAACTTCCATGCTGCTCATCAATACTGCCCTCATCCATGGAAAGGCAGAAAAGCAGCACGGCAGCCTGAGCTGAGGGTAGGAGAGTGGAATTAGGCATAGTGTTCCATGCTGCCTCTCTCCCTCCTTTTAGCTGTTCCCACAGATGAGGCTTGTTTGGGTCAGGCGTCTTGCCAAGAGCTGTCCAAGTGGACAGCCCAAAAGAGAAAAAAGATCAATTTTTGGCTTCTGCTACATTTTCCCTTCCCTTCCCTTGGAAAATTACATTCTACCTTGTTAAATAAAGTGAATAAAGAAAAGTTCAATTAATGATTAAAGAACTGTGGCTAAAGATATCCTATTTTCTGCCAGCCGCACTGGTTGATTTTTGCAGGTGTCTAAATATCAGAGTACCATTAAGACTTGCATGTTTACCTGCAGTAAACTTTGCTTCCTAGCCTGATTTACATTTTTAATATGCTGGGAAACTAAATTGATTTACTTAAAAGACAAATTCAAACTACAAGTATTATATCACTACAACTTCTCAATGGCATAAAACATGGTGTCATTGGGCATTAAAATGTGTTCTAATGACTTGTGTATCAATTGAACTGTGCTTTAAAAAAATCTATTCTAAAATGAATTTTCTGTATGCATTATATGCTATTCCTTTTAGAGCTAGTCAAATATTTTTCACTGGAAAAGTTTTTAATGAGAAATACTAACTGTATTGTCAAAGGTTTTTATGGGATGTATGAGTTAACAGAGAATCTCAGTGCAAGATTATAAAAATATTTTGCTTCACTAAGATCAAAATGTTTCAATTTCTTAATTGACCAGCAATACAGATTTTATATGATGTAAGACAAAAATTTTTCAAACAATACAATGCAAAAAAATAAAAATGTTTTGATCTTATAAAAAAGTTGTGGCTCAGTGGTATGGAAAAAAAAAAAAAAATCTAGTACGTTTTCCTCCTTTTGTTCCATCAGTGACTGATGTTTTTGGCTTGCTTCTACTTCAGCCAATTTTCAAAGTCCCAGAATTTCCACCAGAAAACAATTCCAATTTTCTGCTAACTATAGCTCTCCTTAACTCATAAGCTTGGGATGTCTGTCTGGGGCAAAAATTTTGATTGGGCAGGAATATTTGATAGGAATGCTTAGTTTAAAAAAAGCTGACTAATCTGAGCTTTGTTCTTGCAAGGTTAGATTAAGTTAATCTAAGACTACACTGCACTAGAAGAAACATTCATGATCTACTTCTGTATCTGGTGGTTGTACTGCCTCCCCTATGTTGGTATTAACACACTGATTGAATTTTGTTTAATTGTTTGGGGGGGAGATTAATTTTCAGACATGTCAGGCTGATAACAGGAGGAAGTAGAAAAATCTAGTTGGAGATGGGGTGAGAGTGATTTTGATGGTCTAAAATTAGCTTTAATGGTGAAACTTTGTCTTCAGAACCACCATTCTGCCAAGCATAATTAGTAATGTGGCATTTAATGCTTATTTTTTTGTATCTATGCTTCCTCTTTACTTTATTCAAATTAAGTTTACTGATGTTCATTCTTCATTTAGTTCAGTATGTTTGATAATCTCTCTGTTGGTGTGATATTTTGTGAAAAGACAAATTTCTGAGAAATGTCATTACTTTTTTTTACCCATTAAAGCAGCATATCCATAAAGATCTTTTAAGCTCCCATATGTTCCTTCTATACCTTCCTCAGAGGATTTTCTCCTTTTCCCTTTCATTTAATTAGATTTTCATTATTAACATTTGATGGACAATAAATATAACGCAGTTAAAAAGACACAAAGAGGTATAATTGTCCCTGTGTTGTAAGGTAGATATTGATTTGCCATCGAAAGAACTGTATTTACAATTGTTTTCATTATGGAAGAAGGGAACACAGAAATTAAACTTCCAACAACTGTAATGAGATATATAGATGTGTAGGAAATAATGACCTATACCTGCAAATGCAACTGGTAAAAATGCCACTCAATATTGATGTCTACAATTTGGAGCAGAATCTTGCTCAAATCATCTTACTGGTATCAGTGTGACTGTTTTTCTGTTAAAGGCCTGTATCTGCAAGGAAAACTGCTAAAACTGCACTGTAAGGCTGTGTTTACATACTAGTGTATAGCACAGAACACTTGGGATCCCAATCTCCCTGTTGTCTAGATAGGACGTCCAATTTAGTGCACTGCATCTCTCACCCGGGATATGCATCTACAGTTCTCTTCTGCAGAAAGCAGAACACACTCAAGTCTTGCTCTTGAGATAACTTTGGGTTTCAGCAGTGATATGTACTCAGACCTTGAGCATGTCCACGTTTCTTAGTGGAAATGTTGCCTAAGTTGACACAATTTATAAAGAAACGTGAAACCTTTTTTTCCACACTCTTAAATTAGAAGCAAACAAACAAGCAAAACCCAAAAACCATTCTAGATTTCTAGAATGAACAGTAATAAGGTCTACTGTGAGAGGTTTTTTGGTCAGGAAAAATGAGTAAATGAATAAATTGTGATTGGGATGGTGAGAAAAGCAACCTTTGAGCTATTTTTCTAAGGTAAATGTGTAAACAAGGAAACCATGGTTGCTCTAAAGTTATAAAGAATATTGCATATGGAAGTCTTCCAATTTTCCCTTTCTGGTACTTTTTTTGAGCAATTTAGAAGCAGCATGGAGCATGAAGGTGCCTACAGTGCCAAAGAAAGCTGACTATAGATCTGACAGACTAGAAGAAGTTGATCAGATAGCACATCAGTCCCCATTCATCCCCATTTTCATTTTTCTGAAAGGACTACTGTGTTCAAATGCCAATATGGAGACATTTTGTGTGTCAGCTATTTGCAGATAGTCCTTCCTTACTTAAGAAAGATGGTTTCCAATGCCTGTGCTATGATAATACACTGGATGCATGCCCATTGAAATCCTCATGCATATTTCTCACATGATGAATTTTTACTGCAGATTAGAAGTGACAACAGGCTCTCTGCCTTGAAAATGCTCTATATTCATTTACATATATATAACCCAAAGCCTTTCTTTTGTGAAATGGGCCAGTAAGCTACCACCTGAGTCCCTGTGCCATATATACTTATCTCATAACAATATTAACCTGTTTATTATTATTACTGTGTCCTTAAAAAAGCTCTTTTTAAAGGTCCTGGAAAAAAGCCAGCAAGTAATACTCTGTTCCTGGGCATCTGGTGCAAAGTGGTTTGCATTTACACAGCTTATTGATGCAGACTGGCCTGATCCATGCTGTATAGTGTATGGAGTGAAATGTGGTTCAGTACTATGCCACAGGCTTACTTTGCTGCATGCCCACATGGCTGCAGTACCTTATTCCCACTACACATACCTTTAACTTACTCTCTGTAATTTTGTGGATACTCATTATACACCTTTGTAGGAAATACTGTTGCACTGTATCCACAATGCAGTGAATATACATGCATGACATTATAAGAGGGAAAATTATTTTATTTAAAAGAAAAACTGAAACAAAACTTGCTTCATTTACTCACACTCTCTCTTACCACACAAGTACTACAATGTATCTGATGCCTAAGAGGTCTGCCCAGTGGTCAGGGACCAACGTAAGAGTGTTCAGGCTGTCTGGCCAGCACTCGACCACCTCAGTGCTCATGTCCAGATATTAGGATGTGTCCTGGTTTCAGCTGGGAGAGAGTTAATTTTCTTCCTAGTAGCTAGCATAGTGCTGTATTTTGGATTTAGTGTAAGAAGAATGCTGATAACACACTGATGTTTTGGTTGTTGCTAAGTAGAGCTTACACCAGTCAAGGACTTTCTTTTTCAGCTTCCCATGCTCTGCCAGGTGCACAGGGAACTGGGAGGGGGAACAGCCAGGATAGTTGATCCAAACTGACCAAGGGGCTATTCCATACCATATGACGTCATGCTCAGTATATAAACTGCGGGGAGTTGGCCGGGGGGAGCAATCGCCGCTCGGGGACTGGCTGCGTGTCGGTCAGCGGGTGGTGAGTGGTTGCATCACTTGTTTTCTTTTCCCTGGGTTTTGTTTGTCTCTCTCGTTCTCCTTTTCATTACAATTACTATTGTTATTATTATTATTACTATTATTATTATTATTTTTATTTCAATTATTAAACTGTTCTTATCTCAACCCGTGGGTTTTCTTACTCTTGCCCTTCCGATTCTCTCCCCCATCCCACCGGGGAGGGGGAGGGTGAGCGAGCGGCTGCGTGGTGCTTGGTTGCCGACTGGGGCTAAACCACGACAGGATGCATCCTTTGCAATGATGTGGAAGTCAGGGGAAGACAATTATCAAGTCCTCTTCACATCTCCTGGGTTAGTGACCACATGCAGATTTCAGATATGCTTTTATTTACCCTTTTGGAGCTGGCAGTGTATCTATCCTGGTACACATCTGTGAGCCAGCACTGTCCTTGTCTCCAGATCTGGGTGTTTTATGAAACTGCATATAGATGTGCTGTGGTGCTGATGACCTGCTAATCTGGATGCCATTAACACAGGCATTGAGAGCCCTTTCCCTGCTGCGTGTTCCTGCTGGTGCCTCCACACCTAGACATTCCCATTATTCTCTAGTCACACCAATCTTAGCCTTTCTGATGCAATTCTTTACATCTTTATAGTACCCCATTGATTTTTAATTTTGAGCAGTAGTGCTGAGAGTTATTTAAATCCTTCTGCATCAAACAACCTTGCCAGGTCTCTGTGTGATTGGGGAACATTACTGCAACTGAAAGATGAATAAATAATATGTCTGAAGGCTCTGAAAGAGTTGAAATTTACTTGTCTTGTGCCAAAGATAGCAAGAAGACTGCCTTACAAATCAGCTCATTTATAGCTGTACCATTGAAGGGACTTATTTAGTTTTCCCTAGAGTGGCTGCTATAAGCAACCTAGAAAGTATGCCAACTGAATAAGAAATAGAAGGAAAATAAGGAGTGATTCAAATGACAGTGTAGATGTACCCATAGATAGTCTATATCTAGATTTACCTGCTGATGTGTGTTACAGGACAATTTGGATCTCTGGTCCTTCATTGGCCTCTTTGGCCATGTTTTAGTCCTCCGGATGTTGTACCTCTGTGGAAAAAAAAGGAAAACTGTTTATGAAAAGAGAAGATGTATGAAGGAGAGGGTTCAGTACTAGCCACAATATCATCTAATTATAAAGTTATGGCCAGGACTCACATGTACATCTGAAACTGGCAAAACAGATATAGCATGAAAGTTCATGGTCATACACATTAAAAAGATAGATACATACATAGATAGAAAACATAAATGTTACCCCATACAATGTACAGCTAGCTTCAGCAAAGAAAAGAAAAAAACACAAAAAACCCACCCAAAAACAAACAAATGAAACAAAACAAACAAACAAACTGCACCCACCCTCTCCCTTTAATATTAGAGACATATGTTTACCTACAAGTTTGGATTATTCAATTTTTATTATGCAACTAGTTCATAACCTCCATAAGATTGAACCTAACAAAAGATGACCATGTCAGAGTAAGCTTATTTTCAAATGTCATTGTTAAACAAAGGGTAGAGGTTAAGGTTCAGTGTTCTTGTGATATTTTATGACTTTTCCTCAGCTCATTGTTTGTCATTAGTGCTGTAATCACAAAATTCCCAAGAAAATCACTTTTTCTTTTAGAAATTGAACACCAGTGTTACCTACTTTGAAACAGAAAATTGTAACTTCAGGGATTATGAGAGATGATTGGTATATAAGAATTATGAAGATAAAACAATGAGGAAAGAGTTTGCTTTTTAATTTGATACGCCAGGTAAATCAGGTAGCTGAGGTAAAATCTAGAATCACTTCTCACTTTGTAAGGAAAAAAGATCTTTGGTTTTAGTCACATTCGTTCTTCATAAATTCAGGAAATGTACTATGTGCAAGATTGATTTGAATAAACATGGATATCTACAATGATGACACCTGCATCTGAAACAGGGTTGTTAAATAACAGAAACACAGGCAATCCCTGATTGAAATTAATCTTTGTTTCAGTTAAGTCATATGGATTCCATCCTAATTCCCTAAACCCCAATGGCAGTCCAAAGTAGTTAGTTCAGCTGTAAATGTAAACCTGTATTTAGGTGTGATGAACACCACCATTTTTCCAATGCCATGAATTTAATTAAAAAAAAATCCCAACCAAACAAAACCAACCAACCAACCAAACAACTCCCCCAAAAAACACAAAAAAGCTATGTTAAAGCTGATTTACAAGAAATTGCCCCTCTCCCCAAATTACTAATATTGAGGCAGAAAAAAAAAATCTAGAGCTCATAGAGCTCATAATGATGAACAAGTTGTGGATATACAACTGCAGCCTAGCGTATTCAACATGAGCTTGATTAGAAAATTATTTTCATTTTTTTGTGACTTTTTTTTCAGTTCTAATGACATTTCAGATTTAAAAAAGCTAAATATATTGTGTTGCAGTGGATTTAATTTTAACAGACTTCAGCTGTTAAATAACTAGTGAAAAGTCAAATGTAAAATTTTTATTTCCCTTCTTAGATTACTGTATCAGCACATGGAACAGCTGGTGAGTAACATGTGATGAGTATTGCTAAAAAAAAAATAATGTGTTTACTGCTATCTCATTCTTGCCCTTCATTGCTTGCATATTTTTCATTCAACACAAATCTATACTGAACTCCTTGTTAGTCACGCGACTCATTTTTGTTGCCATGTGCCTACTCATCACTTTAACCTCCTTAACCTCCCTTCTAAGCAGTCCTGATAATGTGTAAAAAATGCACTACAAATAAATACTGAGAAATATACTTAGTCCTTTACACACTGAAATCAGGAATGCATGTCTCATTAAGTACAGCTGTAGGAGTAATACAAAGTATTGTCTTAATAATCTCATTATGCAAAACAAGAGACAAACAGCTTCTATTACGTCCTAAAGAATTCATTGTCACTGTGTAACAATGTTGCACGACCCAGAATTGAGGTTAGTATTGAAATGGGTGTACTGCTTGAGAATTTGACATCTGAAGTTTTTTAGTCATTTGTAATTTAGGTGCAGGGCAGAGATACTGTTTTTCTAACATTTTAAATTACACTTCAGATATCACTAACCTCAAGGTAAGAAGTGTAAATATTAGCTGAACTGCATACTGAAAATAAGAGGCTTGATATAGATTCCTTACTTTTCATTTTTTGGGATATTTGTCTTTCTTCAGTTCACTGCTTACTGAGAACACATTACATAGGCTTAAAGTATGCTTGTGACTGACTTTGTATTTTGAAAATTTAATAAGGGGTGAAGGAGACATTGGCTTTTCCTGACACCAAAAGACTGTCCAAGAAGTCTCGATCATTGTGCCAAAATAAAAGAATGACTCAGGGGGCCAACAAGAAAGAAATCAATCAAAAAAGCATTGACCCTGAAACTCAGACCTAAGTAACCCCTGCATGTGTGGGAAAAGGAAAAGGAATCCTAGAACACGGTTTTTTACTGGGATACTGCTTCCACATTTTTAATCAAAAAGCCATCAAATAAAATGTGCAAACAATACCAAAAGCAGGCATAAAACAATTCAGAAGGAAGAATGAAGAAGAGCTAAAAATAGTTCATTTTCTGGTTGACTGCTTTAACCACTACACTCTTATATAAAAGATTCAAGATAGTACAGCTTTGCTTTGCCCGTATAATTTAATAGATTTAATCATGGCTATTCTGCTTTATAGTGAGTTCAATTATTGCTACATACATTAAGAATGCTTATAGAATGCCTTTCCTCTAAGACTTCTCAGAAGATTCAGATGCAAAAATGTTCAGCTTGTGAATGCAACAAGGATTAAAGAAAATAAACCTTGACTAGTGGGTCATGGTGGTGACATCTCTGAATTTTCTGGTTGTTACTTAAGTTTCCTTCACAAAAATGGAGGTACCTATGGTGTGAAAGCTACACAGACTTTTGGTGTATTTTTATATTAGAATGATGCCCACCTTTGGAAAATTGAGTGAAATTCTGTGTAATTCTGAGGAAACTTAGGTGACAAAATAATTATGTAAGTACATAGTGATACAATTACATAGTATAAAGCCATCAAGCTGAACAATGTAGCTAATGCATTCATTTATTTTTCTGTTGGCACATTCCAGGCTGTTTGAACATCATAACCAGCAAACTGAGCTATTCATTCTTACCATAAATTGGATTTACTGTAAACCAAAAGCAAATCAATCATTCCTCAGCCCACCAGTTTTCTTACTGTTCCTTCAAGTTAATTTTGGAAAGAACTGTGGAACATTAAGTCTTTTGTTTATACTATGGTTTTCATTACTGAATAACACCATAATCTGTAGTGGACCACATTGCAGAATTACATGAAACTATTCCTTTCTGCTGTTTTCAAGTAGGTAGGAAATGCAAGGGGAAAAGACTGAGAGACTGAGCATAGCTTTTAGATTCTTTGTCACACAGTAAACCATCCAGAACAACTGAGTCGAAATATAATCCTTGGTCTTCTTTTGAAACATGTGTAGTTAAGCCTAGTCTTCCTTGGGAGCTGCTGTAAAATTACAATATAACCTTTATTATGCAGATATTTTAGCTTGCTTCAGTAAGACTGATTCCACAGTGTGATTCCATTGATGCACACAATATGAACAGAAATGGTTCTTTGGGCAGAAAGCTTATAAAACTTTTTATATGTAATGGCAAAACATCTTTTAATAAAATAGTATTAGATTGTCTTTATGTCTTAAGAATATCAATAATACAGAAGTTTTTCAGTGCCAATTAAAAAACAAAACAAAACAAAAATGCCAGCCACTGCCACATTTGAGTGCATGTAACTCATTCTACAAATAATAGAAGGAAAAGCCCAAATGACAGATGGAACAGAAATTCTATTATGAAATAGGTTGTTAGTTTCCACCTTGACTTTTCCCTAAGCAACATGTGAATATGCATGCATACACACATGCAGATTGTTCCATTAGAAAAATCTATCCTATGGATAGTTCTGCTAATTAATGTAAGTATATGGAAATAACTGAAAGAAGAAATGGAGTAACAGAGGGCTGCCAAAACTGTTACACATTTTTGCTTGAGTAAGTATAAAATTGGCTTCCAAAAATTACAGACGAAGTAAAGAAAATGAAAGAAAAGGATGGGGGAATTCCTCTAACTTAGAAGCTAAGGACTTCAAGGAGAAAATAATTCAGTCTGAGATGTACAATCATAGATTATTCAATACAATGTAAAGAGTGATGTTTTATCCTACTTTTTATAAATATGTATAATATAATACAATGAAGTACAATGAAATACAATATAATGTATGTAATAAAAATATTAATTATATATACAATTCCAATATATAGGTAATTGCAATGTATATATATGATTGAAAAAAATGAATGTATTTCTATTAGGAAAACATTTAGTCCCTGACCCATCTAGGGTGAAAGGCTTCTACAACTACATCAGGCCACAGACCAGAAATGGCTCAAAAGCTCTTACCGATTTTCTGAAGTCTTGAGCTAGCTTGAAAGTGGATAGTTCCTGCAGAGGAGGAACGGAGCCTAAAAATCTATTGTTACAGAGGTGCCAGCTGAGGACAGGATTAATAGACACACTTTGTCTGCCAGCAAAGTCACCTGAAGAAATTTCCATCAGGGCCTGTCCTGGTTTCAGCTGGGATAGAGTTAATTTTCTTCCTAGTAGCTGGTATAGTGCTGTGTTTTGGAATTAGTATGAGAAGAATGCTGATAACACACTGATGTTTTAGTTGTTGCTAAGTAGTGCTTACATTAGTCAAGGACTTTTCAGCTTCCCATGCTGTGCCAGGTACACAAGAAACTGGGAGGGGGCACAGCCAAGATAGTTGATCCAAACTGGCCGAAGGGCTATTCCATACCATATAATGTCATGCTCAGCTGGGGGAAAGCTAGCTGGGGGGCTGCTGCCTGGGGGCTGGCTGGGCATCAGTGGATGGGTGGTGAGCAATTGCATCGTTCATCATTTGCTCTGTATAGTCTTTTATTATTATTGCTATTTATTTTATTTTAATTATTAAACTGTTCTTATCTCAACCCACGAGTTTTCTCACTTTTACTCTTCCAATTCTCTCCCCCATCCCACTGGGGGAGGAGTGAGTGAGTGGCTGTGTGGTGCTTAGTTGCTGGCAGGGGTTAGACCACGAGGGCCCCTTCTTTCCATTAGCATACAAGAGGTCCCTTTCATTTGTTTTGATTCAAGGTTTTGTGCAGCCACATTATAAATTGGGGTACTAAAATAATTTGAATTTAATAATTCTATGGAAAATACCTGCAAATCCTATGCAGTTTAATCTTAGCCTTGAATTTCACAATTTGCAGATGAGGAGAACTAACACAGAAGCGTAAAAAAGAAGACATACCAGTGTTGTGCTATGGAGTTGATTTTGAACTAGGAGAAGGAGACACATTACAGCAATCATAATTGATGAGTGAAATCCTCAATTTCTGCCTGCATGGTAGTTCCACAATCATTAGTATGGAACTGTACATTATCTAGTATCTACCTGCTAGCATAGCAGTGTCGGTGCAATCTAGATTAAGCATAAACACACAATCATGTTTCTATTAATTCAATCAAGCACACAGTATTGAGTTTATGTCAAAATGATGCCTGTATATTGACTTTAAGTTAACTATGGGAAAAGAGTGCAAACCCTGCTTAAAATGTACTGACTCAAGGTTCTGTCCTCATTTTTTATCAAATGTAAAAACTGGTGAGTTAATTTATAACAGACACACTTTGCATCATATAAAAAATAATATTGTTGATCTTGCATGAAAGGTTGATGCATCCCACCTAAATTTAGACAGCTGAAGTGCAACTCTCTGTATCTGAGGTGTAAGTATGTATGAGTACAACTCAGTTCAGTTTGAAGTAGATGTTGGCAATGGGACAAAAGAATTGCAATAGGTGTATACTGATTTCTCCACATTAACTACAAAGACAAGACTTGCTCAAATGTATTTACACTGTAGTGATTATAGCTAGATGAGATTAATCCAGTCCTAGGAGTGCTAAATCTGATTTATGCATTAAGTAAGAGTATGTGTAAGCAGAGTGTCTGCTCCTTTAAGGGTGTCTGGTCAAAGGAGCCATAAAGACCTGACCAATGCATAATAAGGGAGGTCATGATAAGAACAAGCCTGGTCAGTGGCACAAATAAGGGTGTGAAAAAGTTTATCTTTTTAGTTGGGAGGATAAGAAAAGGGAGACAAACACACAGAGACATAAAACCTGACCCTTTAACATTAACAAACAATAACCAGAAACAAACCTGGTCAGTCACACTAATTGATGGGCTATCAAGAAACTGCAAGGAAATGGGACTTTGCAACAGATGGGAGTGTAAACCTGGGAGTCCTGCAGGTTGGAGGGGGTCAGTGGGACTGTGCCAGCTGATGAGGCAGTGTACAGGGGAAGGGGGAGAAGGGAGGAACAGAAAGGCAGGGAGGCAGAAAGGGGTATAAAAGGGGCTGGTCATGTGTAAGCACACTGGTCTGGCTGAGCCCTGCGTCTGATCACCACAGTCTGTCCTATCTTCTTATTTCTTCTTATTAAATCTTTTCTTAACTCTCTCTCACCATAATCTCACTCTCTATCCCATGTGCGTATGTGCTGCAAGGACTCAGTGCCAGCTGCTGGTGAGACCTGTATATGTGTGAGTGAAATTTGGGGCCAGCTACTGGAGTCAGACCAGGGGTGTGGGTACCCCGACCTGTGCTGTCAGCTACTGGAGCCAGTGGGGTATCAGTGTTGTCCCAAATAAGGTTCATTTATCCGGTGTGCAATGAACCAATCTTCACACACTGAGACGAGATGTTGTTTTATTCTCAAAGTTGCGCAAGTTTGGGTGCTAGATGGTAATTCCACAAAGCTAGCACACTGAATCATCAAGTCAGCCTCTATTTATACACATTCATTACCATATTTAATTCCCTAATACATATGCAGTATTATGATTGGTTAAAATCTCTTCGCCTACTATTTAAATTAATGAGCATGCTCAGTTGTCCTTCAGTTTGGGTCTGGGGTGTAATTGTGGTAGGAGGCTCATGAGTCAGCGGTCGCAGTCTCCCTGTGCCAGAACTACCTTTCCCCTAATTTCCTTCTTGGCAGATCTTAAGTAACATCTCAAGGTTTACTGATCAAGTCAGTAAAACATCACCTAGCATTCTACTCCCGGATAGTCTGTCAACAAAACCATATTGTATGATTTAGTTAGGGTCACCTTAGACTTCTGCTCTCAGACAATCTGTTAACTAAGAAAAAGCATAGTTAGGGTAGGGCCTTACAATGGACATCTATAGCAGCATCGGTTTTGGACAACATCAGCGTCAGCTACTGGAGCCAGTGGGGGTTTTATCCTCCAGCCACTGGGGCAGGAACAGTGTGTGTCCCCAGAAACCAGCTACTGGGGGGACCAGGGTAAGTGAAGAGAGTGAGGGGCTCCGCACCAGTGGCTGGAGCAGGACTGTGGGTCACAGCCCATGTGCCTGGTGCCAGCTGCTGGGCTATATAAGATTAGATTCTCAGGTGAAAGAAATCTAGTCCATTGTTGTTTCAAAGCAACATTGCATATATTTTCATCAAAAAACAGATTTCAAATAGCATGCCAGAAGTCAATATCTTCAATATAAATCTTTCCCTAATTCCCTGCTTAAATTAATGACTAGTTTATAAACTATTTCTTATTTTACTATTACTGTCTTTTCATTTCAATAGCTCTTTTCCTCACTAGCTTTTGTATTCCTCTAATAGAGAAATACAATACAGAGAATATAGAAAGTTCTCTATTTGTACTATATAAACATATCTCTCTACAGTATTTAATTTGCTAGGTCAAGTTGTTTTAGTCTTTAATATAAACCAGTTTAATTCCTCAACTCAGCCGAAGTGGAATTTCTCTTACTTTCCAGTTTTGGAGGTATCTTGCCTGAACAGTGGTGATCAGACCTGAAGACAATATTTCTAACGGAATAAAAATATAAATACTGTCTTGTGTCTGTAAGAAATTTATGGGACCAAAGATTGTATCATTCTGTGATCTAATATCTAGATTTTCCTCCTTCTTCCTTATTTCTGTCTGAGGAGCTCCCACCTTTCCACAGAATTTTTTATTTTTATTTCCCAAGTATCCGATTTTGTACTGAATTATATTCCTTTTAACTAAGTTGCACTTTTGCTGTCCTCTAGTTGACCCTGTTCATATTTCCTATATATTGGTCCATCCCAGTTTTGTGTCATCAGCATATTTCTAGTTCTTTTGTGCACAGGTTGCTAAATAAAATATGAGCAAAATATTAAGCAAAATCAAATGCACAAACAAGTCTTGTGAAACCCTACTAGTAACATCCTTCTTACCAGTTGTTTCCTTTTCAGTACAGACTGATTGGTCCAGCTATTCTTACACTAATCTTCATGTCCTTCAACTTAATTAATAACATCTCCCCTGGCAATATATCAACTGCTCTACTGAAGTCCAGATAAAGTAGTTTAGATAAAGCATTGCCTTTGTCTGAAGAAAAAAAATTAGTTTTCTTAATAAGGAAACATATGAGGTTAATCTGTTACTTTGATATATCCCTTCTACTTTTTATCTGCTTTCTATTTAATTCACTGTCTTCAATGTCATTAAGTAACATTTCTTTCCAAATTTATCCATTGCACTCACACCTTCCCTCATGTTTTAATCTTTATATAATACAGCTACCACATTTTCTGTTTGTCTGTAAAAATGAATCACATTTGATTTTGTTGCGTTACTGGACATACTGATCCCATAAGTTCATGTAGCAATTATCTCAGAATTCTGTAATGAAGAAATATCTGGTCTCTCTGACATAAACAATTGAGACCATTGTGTTTAACCTCCTGTCCTGGTTTCAGCTGAGTTAGAGTTACTTT
>VYZW01036332.1:4114-52060 GCA_013401315.1 Balaeniceps rex
AGAATCTGACTATTTTCTTTCTTATTTTTGATATCATTTACAACTATTCTCACTTTCTCTAGTGCCTTTGACATGCTCAGATTTTGTCTGAAGGGCGTGCTCACATCTTGCCACTGCAAGGTTCTGCAGTTCGGTACCAATTTTAACATTAACTTGGAATGTTTTGAGTCAGAAGCTTATCTTATTTAATTAGGGAAAGTAATCTTTTGTCTCATTGCTTTTTGATCCTTTGTCTTGCCCTTTTCTCCATTGCCTTTACTCTAGAAAAACTAGAAGATGTGGATTTAATTCTTGCTTCTGCCACTGATTCAGTGCACGACCTCAGGCATGTTTGTTACCTCCTTTGTTGCTTAGCTTGTCCATCTGCAAAATGCGGACACTTATGAAGTTTTTCTTACACCTCAGTAAAGTGAAAAAAGATCCAGAGACAGAAAATATTCTCTATACTGGTATTCAGTCTGCATCTTACAAATACACTGTAGTCTCAATTACAATGCTACATAGTCATAAGGGCTGTAATAAAAAGTGGGAAAACCAGAGAGTAATGGGTGCAAACTGTGCCTGTACAGGGCAACCATGAACTCTGACCTGGGCTATGGTCGGTAGGAGTTTTTACAGTGCCTTTAGCAGCCTTTAGGCACTTTCTAGATAGTCATAGACTGCAAGTTCTTAAGTAGTTCTTTGATTTTTATTCCTTATTAAAATAATTAAATACTTACATGACTATTTGTACTGTCCTGCTTGATCAAATAGCACATACAGCTTTGAGTGTATTTATAATTCACATTAGGGAATTCATTGATTCTTCTTCACACAGAACTGTAATCTTAACCTTCTCTTAACTCTGAGCCAATTACAATACTTATTACTTGTTGGACATTCCTGATTATACAGTGCTTAAAAGAAGTGTAAGATTAAATTCCAGCCAGCTTCTAAAGCATTTGACGAATGTCTCCCTTTTGCACATGTAACAGTACCTCAGGGTTCTTGACAATGAGACCTCTGGGTTTGAACACACTTAAGATTAAAAAGAAGACAATAGAAGAAACTCTGGTGATTCCTACAGCTCGACTGAGACAGTTTCTGGCACAAAAAAGGCTATTTCCAGGAAAAGACAGAGGTAATCCTACCAGAGAACTCCTTAGATTTACGCCAGGTATGAATATGGTATGAGTAGCTTGTTTTAGATAATTTCTCTTGTGTGGCAGATTATCTCCTATGTAGTACATTGTATCTCTCTAGAATAACTATTTACAATTTGAGTTCTCTCTCTTTAAACGAATATATGACTACATTCGAAAGTATTCCCGTCAGAGTGTAGAGAAGAAAATAGCAACCCATAGACAGAAGACGACAACCTATGATTAGATAAAAATATATTTTGGGATGTTTGGAATAAGGGCAAACTTCTTCACATTCAATGTCTTGGACAAATATCTTGCAAGAATCTGTTTAAAACTAGGTACTAACTCCGGCTGAGCTCTTAGATTTGTTTTCTTTGTTCTACTATAAAGGAGTCATAAGAACTAACACTTTGAGGTTTTTTGGAAAATATGCTTATTGCTTTTAGAGTGACCTCCTCTAGCAATTAATTTTTCTCAGTTAGTAATTACTGTCAGTCATTTAGTAACTCGTGTGAAGTGGGCATATTTCAGGAAGTGCAGGATGCTGAGTATAAGCAGGTAGAGAATGATATTCAGCATCTTTTGGAAAGCTGGAAATGGAACGTAGTTATTCTGGTTTTGAAGGTCATGGTCAAAGCTTGGGGAATAATCATCTGTGAAATTACTCCATTCCTAAAATTACTTCTCCAGTGTTGAAGTGTGTTTTGAATCCAAATCAGCAAAGGCATGAATTCTGCAAATGACTGATACATTTTAATCCTTTTCTGTTGTCATGGAAAGAAATTATTTTACACAGTACAAAAGAAAACAAAACTTACAAGAGAACAAATTAGGAAGAGGGGAGGAAGAGAAATTTGTGAAAGGAAAAGAGCCCTGAGCTGACAAGTCTGAAGACCATAACTTAAGAGCAGAAATTTGAAATGTATGCAAACTTGCTTGAAGCAGTTACATAAGAATGTGGGGCATCCAGAAATCCTCCGAATTTCTGAATCTGTTCAGAAACCTGTCCAAGGGAGCAAGTGAGAACACTGATGACATTTATTATATCCATTTCAAGATGAGATCACTAAACTTTGACTTTACAAAAGCTAAGAATTATCTTTCCCTTTTTGTTGATGTGGCAATAAAGGTGGAAAAAAGTTAACTGGTTATTTGTCTAAGGTCGTTGTCCAAGGAAATGACTGTGATTTGTCCTGAAATATGTTATTCATCCTACTTTTGATTAACGTTTTTCATTATCTACTTCCGAAATATTGAAACACCTTAATTGCTTCTCTTCTTATGCTTCCTCTGGCATTTGCAAAGATTTAACTGTTAAAGATTCTTTAAAAAATTCTGCCTACAAATTGTTTAAAGTAGGTATGTTCTGAGCACTGTCTAACCTGGTCATCTTCCACCTAAACAAAACTGTTATCGTGTATCATAAATCAGTTTGAATGGATATGCTAGGACTCTGGTGATGCTGGGATGCTGCTGTGTTAACAAGAGTGTCCTGACCATGTTTCCCTTGGAAAATTTGCAGTCGTTTTGCTGAGAGCTGTGTGCCATTTGTTACATGGCAAGTGGTTTAAGTAGTCAAAGTGAACAGCAGCTGTGGAATGGGTCAATTTAATTTGCTGACACAAGTGTGAGAGAAATACCAGTTTACCTGTGTATCAACCATGCCCTTCTTGCAAGTGATACAATTTTGTTTCTTATTTCTAGGGAGAAATAAAATATAAAATAAAATGAAATGAAATAAAATAAAATATATGAGATTGTTCATAAACAGGCTGGGTTGTACTAACAATTGGGTGAGGGTAGCTGTGTTCAAATGAAGCGCAGAGGAGAAGGAAAGTAATCAAGCAGAGATCTACCTACTTGACCCAAGAACTGAAGAAGAAATTTGGACCACAGAATATCTGCCTCAGTTCTGTAAAGCGTCGCTAAGACAGGCCCTTCCGCCATCATGCAACAAGCCCATCTGCATCATGATGACAAGACCAGTGCTGGAAATGCAAGGTAGATATTACTGCTTAGGTTATCTGTTTACATCCACTGAGGCTGAAGATCTTGAAGCAGCACATATATTTAAACAGTTTACATGGCTTTTTGTAGGAGTGTATACAGGATACTTCCCATTACTTGGACATAGTACTGAGTTTCAGAATGAGCAATGAACTGGACACCAAGTTAAATGAGAACACAGAAATATTAATCTCTGGCCTGCTTAGGGTCTGTTCTGCTATTTTAATCCACTGGGATGTTATCACAGAACTGGGAGAACATGCTACTTATGCTTCTTCTGTATTCCCCTGTTTCACTATACATACACCTCCAGTGTATCTTTGCCCCACATAACCAATCTGATGGACAAAAATTCAACACCAGGTCATAGCTAAGTGATATCACATTTCCTTGTCAAATGTAGTCTTCCTTGGTCTTTGTGCATGGTGCAGTGCCTACCACTAGGAGAGGTAAGAAACCTTCTGGATGTTCTTCCTTCACTCACAGCAGATTCTCTTTGCCTTTCCTTGGAATCCCATGCAGTCTACTGCCTACTCGGTTGTATCAGAGGTAACTGCAGATAATCTGGGTTTATGCTTTTCACAAATACTCACCTAAGAGAACAACTGTAACTTTCCAAACCACTATTAAAATTTTCATATTGTTAATAAGACTTTCTATACGAACTAATGAACCTGGATTAACAAACCACTGTGGTGTATACAAACGTCTATTCCTTTGATAGATCCTTTTTTTTTGGGGGGGGGGAGGGGTAATGTAATGACAGAAACCTAGAAAATACTGATAATGTTGCTCAGTATATGACATTTTCATTGAGTCATAGAATTTTAATGACATCGTAGCAGAAGCTCTGCTTGGAGATTTCTATGTAAGACCAATACAAATCCAATAAAAGAATTGCTTCCATAGAATTTTTCCATAAATGCCTAACTACTCCTTAGCTGGTATTACAAAGCAGATGTTTATTGAACCTGAGATAAACTATTAAGGGACGACATTTTTCTTCACATTGTATGACTTGACTTCACATGAGTCTGACATCAAAATGCAAGAAAATAAGGCAAAGTGTCAGGGGAAAGAGTATTTAGACACAATAGCCGCATCTGATTTTTAACCCTGATTTTAATGCTTGATGGTTATGCTGCACAATAGCCTTCAAAAAAACCCTCTATGTTTCATTTTTGACTCAACTTCTGCTACAAATTAAAGATATTTGTTTTTTCTTCAATAAATGTGAGGCAATGAATGACCAGCAGAAAAGGTCATTCTGCCTCATTCCAAAGAGTAGGAAAGATTGGAAAATTATAATTATTTTAAAAAGTTGAATTGCTGACTTAAAACATAGCTGTCATATCACACAAAACTTTTCTTAGCCTTCCTATTTTCTTCTTTATAAAACCACCATCCGAAGCACTTTGCCTTAAATAATGCCACAGCATCTTTCTCTCCCAGACAGGCTTGTAGAGATACTGACTCTCATTGTTCTCCCAGGCAACTAATGTTCTTCAAGATTTACTGAAGGCACACGCACACCTTTCCGCTAAAGACAAGCATCAATCCAAAAGTGGGTTTTTTTTTCCACCATTAAAAACGAAAAAGGAAAAACAAAGAAATCCCTCACGGCTGATCGCACACAGAGCACAAAAGTTTAGAAAATTGCAGCATCCTCTGTCCGGCATCCCGCCCCCCTCCCGCCCCCCGCACGGCCGCGTCGCTGTCAGCCTCGCACAGCGCTCCCTGGGAGAGCGCCTTCCCGCTCCCCCCGACTCAACTGCCCAGCCGCCCCGCCGTTTGCCNCTCCCGCCATCCCGCTCCCGCGGCGCCCCGCCACCCGGCTCCCGCGGAGCTCTGCCACCCGGCTCCCGCGGAGCTCCTCCACCGGGCTCCCGCTCCTGCCCCGCCACCCGGCTCCCGCAGAGCCCCTCTGCCCGGGCACCGGCGGGGACTCCCCGCCGAGGTGTCCTGGGGGCCCCGGCTCCTCGCCACCCAAAAGCACCCCCCTCCCGGAGGGAGCAGCCCGCTGGAGGGGAGGGGTAGGTGCTGCCTCCCCTGGCCCCGGTACAAGAGCTCACCTGTAGCCACTTCTGAAAGCGGACCTGCTGCTTTGTCAAGCAGTCTTCGGCGAACACCGGGGAACAGCGCGTTACACCCAACACACAGCCTGCGGCTCTGCCCATCTCCAAACGCTTACGCAAATGTTAAATATAAAAAACCAGCACGATAGTTACCCTGCAAAAAAACCCAACCAAACAAACACACACTCTGTGAAAGAAGTTTAAAGATCACAGGAAAATATGATACCTATTTTACTGCCTACTACAAGTTCCACAGCACTTACCTCTTCACAGTTTTAAACCTCCCTGACATTTCAGTGAATCCTTCTTAGGAAATAGGAAAGAAGAACAGAGGGAAATGGCCAGATCTGCATAACGTCACAATAACTGTCAAAGAACAGTTGCTGAACTGTACTAAAGTAGAAATGACTGGACAGCTCTGGTTCAGCCTTTTCAAATTATAACATCTGGTTCTGGTTCTGATATGCAAAGGTATGACCTAAATGTTTTTTTAGTTCCCCCTCTCATGTAAGTGTGTGAATGCATGTATTAACAGTAGAGTTAGTCAATTTTTTTTAGTAAATTTTCATAATATATATGCCATAAACACCTGAATGAAAGACTTTGACGCCAAGACAAAACAGGACCGTAGTGCTGACAGAAGATTATGTCAGAACTGCCTTTCACACTTAAATTTGGCAAAAATATTTCAAATTTGATGGAAATCTATTTTTTGCTGAAACATTCCTGATTTCTCTCATTTCAAAGACACATCTCAGTTGACTAGATTCAGAACTGACATTACCATTTCAGCTCCTGTGGAAAAAAACTCTTACCCAAAAGTTCTGAATTATCTTTAAAAAACAGATACTCCCCCTATACCCTCTCAGAAAACTGCAACTCACACGAGAATATAAGAAACACGAACTGTTTCAGTACAGTGGACACATGAGAAAGGCTGCTAGAAAAAATATAATCCATCTGGGAAACACCACAAAATGTAAGTTTTACACTCAAAAGGAAGAGAAAGCCTCTGTGGTATATCCCCCAGCAACATGCCCCTTTCC
This sequence comes from Balaeniceps rex, assembly GCA_013401315.1. Taxonomy (NCBI): domain Eukaryota; kingdom Metazoa; phylum Chordata; class Aves; order Pelecaniformes; family Balaenicipitidae; genus Balaeniceps; species Balaeniceps rex. The sequence goes on from VYZW01036332.1 coordinate 10,367, forward strand.
AGCCCTGTGCTCTGGAAATGAAAGTTTCTCGGACTGCTGCCGGCTGCCTTGTCCTGCCCATGACTGAGCCAGCCCAGCTGCCTTTAGCTGCCCCTGACACTTCTACCAGAGATTTCTGCCTCCTCAGATGTACCAACATAACTGCAGGTTTCATCCCTCCCTTACCTGGTTCTTGTCAAAAGATCAGGGTTAGAAAAGTTTGCTATTTAAAGAACTTAAATGAATCCCTGTGAATCCTACAGAACCAGCTGAGAGAGGTAGTTATACACATAACACTTGCAGGTCTGTGAGAAAAGTAACCTCTGGCAAAAAAAACCCCCCACAAACCAGCATTGGTCAGAGGTCTCTGTGAAGAAAAGTCGAAGTAAAACTGGGCAAATGTAGAGTCATGCAGCCAAAACCAAGGACTGTAGTTCATATTTAGGGAGCAGAGGTGTCGGTCTCAGGATATAGTATTTTTGGAAAGGATTCTAGGGGAGGGGGAGAGGGGAACGTGGGTCATTGTGGAAAATCTAATAAACACAGGCTCTGCGGTGAGACAGTGCAGATAAGTGGCTAATACAGTCCTCAGACATATAAACATTAACATTAATAAAAGGGATAGGAGGAGAGATACTATCTTTATTTGGTACAGGGAGTACTGTGCCCTGTTCACGTTTTTACAGCATAGTAGAAATCACAGAAGATTTAAAAGCAAGATGAGAATTTTAAGGCTGGAAAACAGGCATGTAGAGAGAGACAAGTGGGAATACACATGACTGGATCTCTTTTCTTTAGCAAAGAAGAGATAGAAGCTTTTAATTTCATCAGTTTATGAATATCAACGTAAGGAAAAAAAAGTTCTAGAAGAAAAAGCTTGCTGTCCAGCAGACGGTAATACAATTAAACTGACAGTCTGAAAACTGAATTAGAGAAAAAACACAGTGGAAATAAGACACCAATTTATAGCTAAGACCTCGGTGGTTAGTAGCCATTGGAACAACTCACCACATTGAAAAGCAGTTTCTGCAACATTGAAAAAAATCTTAAAGCAGTTTAGATATTTTTCTGAAAAATACATTCTTGCTCAAATGGGAAATTGAAAATAATGTGTTTTGCAATAATTTACAGAAGGGCAGATGACTGCTCACAGTTTCTTTACTAGCTTTCTAATCCAAGAGAAAGCTGACACAGGAGTTAGGAGGTGTGGTACTTATGCCTTTGGACGCAGCGTTGAATATAGATTCATCTGTTTTGACTTTGCAGATACAGTGGCAGAATGGAAATCTTTGAACTTATGATAGTTTGTCATGCTGAGTACCTTAAAGCAAGTAAGGTGGCAAATATGAAAATACCTACTGAGAGGTGAATTGAGGCCAGGCTACCAGACAGTTTCCATGTCTTACTGAAAACTATTACTTCTTTACCCTTTTCTCCAGGCAAGGTATAACCAGAGCAATTCTAAAAAAGTTTTTCCTTTCAAAAGGAAAACTTAAGTTTTCCTCTAGAAAATTGTTCCAAGGTAAAATTAAGATCTGTCAGTTTGTAAATGTAGTAAACTCACTATTTATCGCTTACTGCGATAAAGCTCAAAACCTGGCAGCTTATTTTTGGCTGTGAAAAGTTTTATTTGCTTTTGTTAACCATCATGTGCCCATAAATTACTTCATTTCTCTCTATTCTTAATCTTTAATAGGGACAATTGACAGTTTTTGATTCATAACAGCTTTGACTCATAATTGGTGACATGCTGCAAGTTAACAAATCCTTAACTGATCTGAGCTCCACACAAAATGTTGTATCTGGTTTGGGACAAGTAATGAAAGAAAAAGAATGGCTCTCAGATGATTTTGGGGATGTTTACTTGGAACAGAAGCAACAAGAGGAGTAAGTATTTCGAATGAAGATTGAACTGGAGCAGAGACTGGTACTCTGGACTCGCTGTGTACTCATTCTTTCTCTTGCTCTCCTTTTGGTATAGTGAATTTTAATTATTTCATGAGAACTGGGAGAGCACGAGGAAGAGATGGCAGAGTTCCCAGCTCAGAGTGCCCATGTGGTTAGGCCATGCTCACCACAAACTCCCTTGGGCAGCACAGATTAATTTATTCCAAGTCTACCAAATCCAGGAGAGTTATCCAGCATTTCTATGATCACAGAAGTAATTTCATGGTCATCATCTCTGCTTTCTAAGAAAGGGAGTTAAGCCAGAAATTATTGCAGAGGTGGGGTGGAGGGAGAGGAACGGATAGCACTAGGGATATGCTTCACGGATGGAGGGTGCTGTTTCCCTCCTGTGGGTGTCGGGAACCTCATTCCCTCAGAGGAGCAGGTGGTAAGCCGTTCTCTTTAGCATGTCTGGCTTCTGTAGCTTCTGTTTTTTGGCACAGAGCTTTCCTCACGTGGCGCATGGAAATCTTACAGGGTAGTCTATGAGGGAAGTTGTGACCTTTTTCTGAATAATACATTTTTGTGAATATATTAGCCTGAGAAATGGTTAAGAAGAAAGTTAATTTAAAAAAAAAAAAAGAAAAAAGAGTTTGACTTAGAATCTTCCTCATGGCTGAAGTTCAGCTGAAGGCTTCCACTTTCTCTAAGGTTGTCTATCAGTATGTTGACAGAACAGCCTCATATTCTTTTGGGTTTAGTGTTATAAGCTTCCCCCCTCTGCCCCCCTCAGAGTAGTTTCCCTTGAAACAATTTTTCTTTGAAGGAAAAATGAGTTTCTGTGGATAATCTTTTTATTTGGTCCTAGTCTCTAGTTCTTACTCACTGGCATTTTAGAAGTCAAAATATCATGTATAATTCACAGGAGTTTAGCTTGCTTATTTTTTTTCTCCCAAGGTGCTGAAAGACTCCAGATTTTACTTTTCTGAAAACATCATACCCTTCTTGAGCAGGATTTCTTTATCAGGTTGGAGAAGAGTGCTGAAACATCTGCTTTTTCCTAAGGAATGTCATGTTTGTCACCCTGTTTCTTTGCAGATACATTTCTACACAGAAGGAGGCTCTGTTATTTCATAGACATTCAGTGCAAAGCCTCAAATGCCTACAGTCTGTTTTCCCACTTCCCCACGAAGTGTATTACTGCTAAGAGCAGTAACACAACTCCCCACTGTTTCCATCTACTGCCCTAAATAATTCCCTTCTTACCTATGCAACGCAGGCAGGATGCTTCACAGGGCTACACCAAGTAACTGTAAGAAGTCAATACCACCAGGTGGTGCTGCTAAACGTAGTTTTCCACATCCTTTTTATCCCTGTGCGAGGTGAAGTAGTCTAAAGATCTACCCAATAGCTAATTTGAGCTTGCTCAGTTTTATAAAGAAGCCATTCTCTTTGGGGAGGAGAGGGTAGGAGAGCGCCCTCTCTGCCTGGGTACCTGAGAAGAATCAATACCTGAGCCAAACTGCCTGATATGTGAGCATTTTTGAAAGATGGAAAGTACACACGCATTATAACCACCACTCTCCCAAAGTAAATACATTTCACTACTACTTCTGCCAAGCCAAGTTAGTGTGCAGGGTCCAGCCATTACCTTCTCTTTGAGAGAGAGTGAGGAGCAGCGATGAGTTTGAACACTGAGCTTGGAAAAAAGAATAATAAAATAAAATATTTGTTAATAAGTTTCCCCTAAACAAATAGCAGTGTTCCAGGTAGATATGATTTAAAGGGAAAACTGGAGGAATTGGAATAAAGACAGTAGTTGCCACCTCTAGAGAAAGCACAGATTGCACTTTTTTGACTCTGCATTCTTGTATGATTACTTTAGATACTCCTACTGCTCCAATGTGCCTAAGAGTGAAAAAGCAATATAATCCTGGTGTTACATAACAAATCTCAGATTTACTCCTCAAACGCTTTCTATCTGTAAAATATCTAATTGGAGGGAGCTATTATTAGTTCTGAAGTGTGCACTAGTACTGTATGAGATGAGAAACATTTACTGAAAATACAGTACCAAAAGTTAACAAATTCCTCTGTGCCCTTACCTTTTTTTTTAATTAATGAATTGCTACTTCAAAATGTCTTGGCTTATTTGTACATTTCTTGAGGTAATGTTTTCACAGCAAACAATTGTTTATTGCTTGAGTCTGTGTTTTTCATATTGCCATTGGCTAGAAGCAAGGGCACATTATGTAAAAAAAAAAAAAATCCGTTTCTAGTGATGTTTTCTGAGAGCAAAGGTTTCAGAGACATTAAGAGAGGTATTTTTATACCATCCTTAATATTTTTAGAGAAATGTAAAAGGTCATTCAGGTATTCATTATCCTGTTCGGTTTTTTTTTCTCCTTCAAGTTGACTTTTCTTATTTATGCCTCGGATCATTTATGATCTTATAGCCAAAGAACTTGCAAGAATGTGCATGAAAAGTCATGATTTGAGACTTGATGAGGCTATTTTCCTTGCTTACATGGAGTCAAAGATATATCCTCAGCATTTATTTACATACTTTCCTGCACAGCAGCAGTCATACATAACATAACTTCAGAGCCAACAACTCCGGTGCTGTGCCCAAGAAACATCTCCTCCACTTCGCCACTTTTATTTTCTTTTTGGAGTCATAAGTTTTTTTCATTATGTCTCCATCTGGCAGTTTCATGGAAGTTCCTTCCCAGAAGTTCTTTATTTATTTATCTTTTTTTCTTTTGAATTTTGATTTTTATTTAAATTGGCAGCACATTACTACTTCATGTTAGGCAAATCAGAGCATATCTGGAAAATAAACAAGACTCATGGAAAACGGGTCTGTAGCCTCTAAGAGAACCCCCTAGAGTCAGAACCCACTTTATTTAACCACCTGTTCAGCTGCTCACACGGTTTGTGATCTTGGCTTTGGGGTACAATCTCTGTCTGGCCAGCTGGCTATAGGCTATGGCAGCAAGCTACCATCTCCAGGTGAGCACACCCAAAATAACAGTTCAAGCATATTCTACCTGCTCGCAAGCCTAATGAGACCCCATCTGCAGCCATGACAGTATTGTCCAGGTGGTGAGAAGGTCCAATGAACAGTGCCAAGAGTCAGTACCGATAAGCAAATTCTTTATGACCAAATTTATGATCTGCTCTCTTAATTTTAACCTTTCACAGCATCAGGACATCTGTGGAGCAGGTTTCAAACATTCTGCTCAGTCAGCCCTTGCCAATGGAAACCAGTGTGACAACTGTTCTGTGCATGTGAACAAGGTCAAATATGTATTTTTATGGGGGCTGTTACAAAGTACACACATGATTAAGTCTTTTTAATAAAAATAAAAGGAAGTATTTCCCTTCAAAACCCTTAGATATATCCCTGGCCACATTATAAAGGAACTATGTTTTGCAATCACACCAATGTCTCTACTATGCTGCAGGTAAGTTCTTATCAGTTCCCATGACTGATATAACAGTCACTGACACAGCAGAACTAGTACAGGCTACAAATTCAAAATGGGAAAGCTTTCATTTTGAACCAGTAGAGAGGCTAGAAAGCTATTCAATCTTTTTCAGCTGCATTCGTCTGGCTGAAACAATAAATTCAAGTGTACATCTAGGTCCTCCTCCTAGTGTGTGCACCTGATATCTTCAGAGATGTGTGTTACTAAACAGCAGTTCCTATGTACAAAAGTGTCCTTCTAATTGTCCTGCACTTAGTTTTATGAATCTCTTTCTCCTTCTGTACATTTATCTGTCTTAATTATCTTTTTAATGTTGAGAGATCTGAGGGATGTGAAATTTTCTGCCTTGACAAGGGGTGTACACATTTCCATTTCTGCCAGCAGAGGTGCCTCCATGGCTGAGACCTAATACCACTCTGGACCTTTGGTTTGTGACAGCCAGGTCTTCTCAAGCAAAGGAATAAAGTAAGAATCAGAGTTCCCCATGAATGCTGGCAGGACAATGATAAAAGGCTAACTCAAAATGAGGTGATAATGTAGGTGTCACTCAGAAGGCAAGAGTCCACAACAAAGTGTGCTTTACTGCCTTATACTGCAGTAGGAAAATCAAAAGTTGTATACATAAAATGATGTGTACACAAATATGTATAGAGTTTGAATTAGCTAAGCACTTTGTGACATACCTTTTTCTGCACTGGAAATGTAGGGAGACTGTTTCTCCTAACAGTTTTTTCCTTCTAGACCATTGTTGTTCTTCAAAACATCAAACTACCACTCCTACTTTAAGTTAGTCTCTAATGGAAGAGAATTGTGTTTGCCTGATGAATGATAGCATGAGAACACTCATATGACCTCATTAGTTAGAAGAAATAATCAAAAATGTTAGGCACCAGTAGTTATTTTTACGCACTTAACAATGGGTTCTTCAATCCTAAGGAAAAATGTTAAAAGCATCTCCTGAATAATGAGAACAGGAAAAATACTTCTTAATTAGAAAAGTTCAGTACTTGTAGTTGCTGGCAACTACCATCAAAGATAAAATGCAATCATAATCATAATTGATTTTCAAACTTCATCTTGATGTGAGATCTGTAAGTCTTAGCAGTTAATACGTTTTTAGATTTTTGTCTGCAGGAAACTGGAAGGTATTTCTTTTGAGTTCAGTGGATTTCTTCAAGCCTATGGTGAAAATGTATTTTAAGAACAGTGAAACAATTTCTAACAAGTAGTACATGCTTGAATAGCTCTGCAGTCATTTAACTTTGCTGATGGATATTAACTTCCTTGATAAGAAATTCAGATTATATATAAATCTGGTAATGATAATTCATATCACTTCTAGGAGAAGGCAGTTTATTTCAGTTCAGGAGCAAATTTTTTTTGTTAGACTACTTAAAAAACAAATCTTTGGAAATCAGAACTATTTTGAAGAAATTACGCTGTAACTGAAATATTCAGAATAAATAGTTCCCACAGCTTCTCAGACTCTTCCTAGAAAGTTTAAAGTTTAAAGAAATTTTAACATCCCTATTTCTTTATAGAACCTCAGATAAAATATAACTTTTTTAATACTCTAATGTTAAAATATAAAGTAAAAATTACAATATCTCACATTCTTTTCAATTATATTGGTAGCTTAGATTACAATGGTTACTTAGGTAAAACATTGAGATTACTAATGATTAGTTTTAGTTCTTCAGCACAAACAATTATATTCTTATAACTACTACTGTATTAAAATGGAACAGAATAAAATAGGAGAAGCAAATATGGAGAACAAATATGGTCATACAACTTTGCAGCTCTTTTAGAAGAATATGGCAAATACCGAAGGATACGCGCCTGTTAAGGCTTAAAGGTAAGTAGAACATTTGTATATAGATTTAAAAACTTACTGAAAAGCAAACAAACTGCTTCAGTAGCTTCCTCTACCTTCTGCAACTCTGTGTTTTCCTTGTATAATACCTGCCTCTTGGGGAAAACAAATCTATTGAGAATCCTTTCACATATCTGAAGACCTGTATCAAGAATACTCTCTTTCATCTGCTCAACAAATCTAGTTCTTTCACTGAACCTTGCTGTCCATATTTTCCAAACTTCTGTCACTCTTGCTGTTCAATGAATTGCCTCCAATGTGTGCTGTCCCCTTACTGGCAGAGAATGGAGCAGAAGGGAGCCACTACTGAGAACAGGGAAAAAAATACACTGTGCAAAATACGGTATTCACAACAATCCTTGAGAGACTGTATTTCACTTCTAAAACAATCCATGATTTTATCAATTCTACACATTTTTCTTGCAAAATAATTAAAGATAAACCAGTGTGCTTTATTTTAAAATTAAATGCTCTGGTGCTGGCAATTAAGTGAGGTGTAACTGTTCTGTTCTAACACAAAGAAATTTTTAATTTCCAAAGTGAATTATACTAAACTGAAGGTCCACTTACACCACAATAAGGACAGTCTATACACAATTGTTAGAAACAATTAATTACAGTTTTTTGCTTGGACTAACTGAAGTCCTTTTTTTATTGCGATGCATGATGTCAAATAATTGACTGACCTCTGATTGTCAGGAAAGAATGTAAGAAACCAAGGACTGCCAGGTTACAAACAATACTTGGGCATTTTCCTTTGGAGACACACTCAAGATCCTTTGGTAACTGGTGTGACTGGGTAGGGCACCAGCACTACGTTGAGGATTGATTCATACTGGAGAGATTGTCCTATGACCAGTCTAATTCGGTCCAGTGGAAAAGTAGTGACACTGACCTAATTCTTCCACCAGCCCAAAGACATCCTGCCCTCAGGAGGATCTAGTATGTGTTCCAGAGATTGTTTTGTTTGTTTGCTATTGAAAAGGACAGTCTGTAATACAAGTATCCCTGCAAACATAGGCAATTTACAGGGTTAAACTTGCATTTGTGCTCTCCTTCAAGTCTAGGGGAGTTTGCATTCTCACCCCACAATACAGCTCAAGGTGAAACTTTCCTTCCTTTCTTCCTCTCCTGTCCCTCATATTCCAAGGCAGTCACTAGCAAAGGGTTTGAATGCTCTCAAAGACACAGTAGCAATGCACCCCAGTCCCTGCAGAAACGTATTCTGCATTGTGTGGGTGACTGCCACAGCGTGTGGTTTAATTTCTGGTTCTGATTTAAAAGAAAAAAAAGATTATTGGCATATTTTCTGGGGATTTTGAGCCTGTCAATGTATTAAACATCCATCCTCAGTGAATAATTACAACAGGAGGTGTCTCCAGAAACTTAGTCAGAGGAATAGCTAGCTTTTTGGAGCTTGAGCCATGGTTGAGCTTGGCCATGAGTTCTTAGACATGTCTAAACTGTGTAGTTTCTGAATATATTCAGAGTCACAAAACAAGAGGTTTTAGAAGTTCAAGTGGCGCCAAATTTCAAAAGCATTGATGAGGGAGGATTTTCAGGACTCTGGTATTAGCTTCAGTAGTCTACATTCTAGAAGTACTCTGAATTTCATTCATTGAACCTGACCCTTACATGTATGTTTCAGAAATGTAACAAAAAGAACCATGAGAATAAAAGAGTATTTGCTGATTTAATCTAGTGTCCTGACTTCAGCAATGGCTTAGAACAAGATGACACTTTGAAAGCTCTAGTACTCATCCTCTGTAAAGACGTAATAATTTGTTCAGTGCTGTGAATAAATAAGGGAATCTCTCTAGTGGTCGTTGAATAAGCTGAAGTATGAGCCTGACATCTTTTATTATCCAGAGATAACAGAGCACACCTTGTTTCTCCCTTAACTTTAGATCATCAAAGCTCCAATTTTTTACTACCTTGCTTAGTTCAAGCTGTATGTAGTGGCCACTGCTGTGTTTTGTTTGAATGAAATATCATAGCCAAGTTTTGTGTAAAACAACATATTGTCTGGCAAGGAAGGCCAGAGAGCTTAAGAAAAATGGTAACATGAATTGTTACACCACAGACATCAGCCCTAGAAAGCATTTTTCAGACCCACCAAGTTTTCTTAGTGAATACTGAAATGTGTTTATATGCAGACTAGTGCAGCCTGGCCATAACTTACTGCAGTAAATTAATATATTCTGTGACACTAGCTAATTAAACCAAACCTTCTCATAATTAGGAATTGCAATAAGTTCAGTGGTTTATGAACTACAAAACATAGTTTCAAAAATCAGGAAAGAGAATCTATTATAGACCTACCATTTGATACATTACAACTTGACGAAGACTTTATTTGGTGTATTCTAATTTCAGTTGCAAAGCTTAGCATAATTGTGGTAGCAGAAACTACAATCAATTAATTGCAGCCAGGGCACTTGTCCTGGTTTCAGCTGGGAGAGAGTTAATTTTCTTCCTAGTAGCTAGCATAGTGCTGTGTTTTGGATTTAGTGTAAGAAGAATGCTGATAACACACTGATGTTTTGGTTGTTGCTAAGTAGAGCTTACACCAGTCAAGGACTTTCTTTTTCAGCTTCCCATGCTCTGCCAGGTGCACAGGGAACTGGGAGGGGGAACAGCCAGGATAGTTGATCCAAACTGACCAAGGGGCTATTCCATACCATATGACGTCATGCTCAGTATATAAACTGCGGGGAGTTGGCCGGGGGGAGCAATCGCCGCTCGGGGACTGGCTGGGTGTCGGTCGGCGGGTGGTGAGCGGTTGCATCACTTGTTTTCTTTTCCCTGGGTTTTGTTTGTCTCTCTCGTTCTCCTTTTCATTACAATTACTATTGTTATTATTATTATTACTATTATTATTATTATTATTATTTTTATTTCAATTATTAAACTGTTCTTATCTCAACCCGTGGGTTTTCTTACTCTTGCCCTTCCGATTCTCTCCCCCATCCCACCGGGGAGGGGGAGGGTGAGCGAGCGGCTGCGTGGTGCTTGGTTGCCGACTGGGGCTAAACCACGACAGCACTGAACATGCTTCAGAAGATACACTTACCATTTTAGGGCAAATAAAGCTAGACAGGCAAAATAACAAGATAATTACTGAAAACAGTGTGAAGTTTTTTTAATTATCTTTAAAAAATCGCAAATAAAAAGACCTGATTTTTGAACAACACCACATGTATTATACTATTCATTTAGAAAATGTGTGACAATGTGATGTTTTGTCCCATGTTAATTTGATTTATAGCGTAACTTAAAGTACTGTGGCTTTACACAGTCCAAGAAAAATTTGAATATAAGAATAGATGTCATTAACAGGAATGACAAAAGTACAGCATACTCACATAAGAACTTCTTATGTATATGATGCGAAGGAACATTGTGGTCCTTTTGTTTAGTCTTCTGCAAAACAGAGAAGGAGGGGAGCAGGTTTAGGGGAATAGTTTCTCTGCCATGATTGTGCAGACTCCTTTAAAGGTGTGCAGCCTCCCCAGTCAGCACAGAGCCGAATCTCCCTTTAATAGGCCAGATGCAGACACAGGATACTTTTCACATATTTTCCAGTGATGCTTTGCTGCATAAGCATTTCAGTTCTTAGTGATGGGATGTTTCACCTTTTGTACAACATCATTAACCAAACACTTGTCCAGGAAGAGGAAACAGGTATATGCCCACATTGCCAGGAAGTTGTGCTAGTCATCAATGTGCAGATATGTGGAGTGCCCGATGGGCTAGCATTGCTGTTCAGGTTGAGTCACTGTGTCACCAGGAATATAAGAATCATGGAGCAGGAATGTGGGAAAGAGGCCATCTGATTCTTGCCTTTTCTTTAGGGTTCTTAGACGAGGTAGGAGAGACCTACGGTTTTGCCTTTCTCCTAGTAAATTTTTCAGATTTTATCTTATGAGCCTTTAGATGAATGAACTTTCCAATAAAGGCTATGAAAATCAAGTGAAAATTAGGCTCTATAACTCTTTTACGCCAAATCTAGTGACCAGCTTCAAGAGATGGTGACCAAAACAGTTAATAGTCCAAACCAGAACAGTCTAGAGCACAGGGGTTGCTCCTAGCAGAATGCCACAGATACTGGGATGTAGGAGACATTGGTTTTACCTCACTACCCACAGGTGGAGATCCTGCAGCTGAGGTCTACACTTCTGAAGTAAGTCTTCTAAGTGGAAAGCTATTGAGAAAGTCATAAGGTACATCACCGTCTTCTGTTACTAAAAGAGTTAACCATGCTATGAGTTAACCCTTAGATATTATTTTAGAATGGATTAGTGCCACTAGATAGCCTGAATCTCATGTAGCTGCAGCCACTATAGCCTTTCCCGTAGAATTCATATACTGCCAATGGAAAGAGGTGGATACCTACATTAAGTGGTCTGGATCACCTTCCACAGGTTCTTGACTTTCCTAAATGCATTGGCTAAGGGAGTCCACCTTAGATTGCATCTTCTCTGATGGATGGAAGGCATAATCAAAACCTCCTTCATCTCTCCAATGAATATATAAAGGCTAATGAACCCTATCCCTTCCTTTTACCCCAGGGTTATGTATCTGAACTGTAGATTCATTGCCATTGCAGAACATATGCTCTGTGTGGTAAGCATTTTGAATAGCCTGATTTTCTACTGTTGGGTCAAAAGGAAAGAGGCTGTAAAAAAGAATAGGATTTATAATGTGGTTATTTGACAGCTCAGTCCAAAGACTACTAAAGCTCTTGAGGGTTTTTCCATCAACATATTTGGAATTGGGCCACTAATGACTAGGAGGAAGGGAATTTGGAACCTAAGGTTGTTTAGTTGAATTTTATTTGATTCTAAGTAACTTTAGATGCAGATTAGTACTCACTAGTATGTCTGGCTGCTGCAATAAGACTTTGAGCCAGGGGAATTTTTTCTATTAAGTGGCCAGTGTACTAAAAGAATGGAGTGCATAGAATATAGCTACAAGTACCTAGTGGGTTAAAGACAGAGATGTGTGATAGATGTGTTTGGGGAGAATATACATGCAGCAAACAGTATGGAATGTCTTTTTATCTCTTCCATAAATTTGACCAAATTAAAACAAAATAAGAAATCCATTCTTTATATCTCACCTTCATTGAGAAAGTTCTCTATGCTCTTTAAAAGAAGCTAAACATAGGGCTCCTATTTGGATGAGGGAGTGTATGTTAAGGGATTTATGCATTCCCATTCTACTATCCATGTAGGGCTCTTAACCGACTTTCTTTTTACATGCTGGCTATGTTTAAGAAATCAATTTTGATTCATCATTTGTTTATTTATTTTCTAATTAACAGCATTAAACCTTTGTTGTTCTCCAGCAGTAAAAAGGACAAAACCAGAGGAGTGACAATTTTTAACAATGGCTTAGAACCTATTGCATCCCACATTAATTATTATAAAAGTGTAAGACAGTACCTGAATGCTTTTTAGGGCTTGAATTTTGTACCCAACCAACAGAATCTGTATACCAAGTGTTCCAATGGCATAAGGAAGGGAATTCTGAAAGATCGTATTACATCACAGTGCTGTGATTCTCTTACTTTTTTTTTTTTAATGCTTACTTTTTTCCTATCAAAATTAAGCAGTTGTTTTACTTGGTTGGTTGCTTGCTTTTCTGGTAGTCAAGTTTTCAGGGCTATGATTTCTATAACAAGCAAATACTCTTAATCCTACTGGTAAATTTAAGTCCAATACTCAGCCCAACACTGATTACAGAGTTCCAGTCCACAGATTAATGAACAGTTCACTATCTTAGATCAGATTTTAGCAGTACAGGGATTAGTGTGTTGATAGAATCTGGACGAAATTCATTCTGTTCAGAAGTAATGAAAAACAATGAACAAAGCAAATGAAGGTTATTCTGTGGCAGAAACATTAAATTATACAGAGAAAAGTTACTGAGTGTACAAGGTAGGAAAAAACCCCCCACATCAAAAGTATATTCTAAGGCATATGGAAATCTCTCTGTCTTCACTGCGTTTTCGATTATCCTCCACAGAAAAAGAGAGAAGCAGCCTAGCTCAGGGACAAGCACATACTGTTGTTGCTTGAGCTATATGCTCAAGATAAAGCATGCTTAGGCCTGAGGAAGAGGAAAGGTATGCAAACAGTCTGTGACAATCTGGTCACTGGAGTGCAGAGTATGACAATACACCCAGATTTACTACAACTAGCACATAATTCATCCATTATACCCATGAGCTGATGAGCCTCCCGCCTACATTGCTGTAAATTTGGATTGCTCACGGGGAACTCCAGATGATTATAAAAGGTAATGTTCTTTCTAGTCACCTGAAAAAAATAGATTCCAGATTTTCTACTTAATCATTTCACTACTTGGCAGTAAATGCTACTTTTGCTGTGCAGGCTATTGCAGAAACACCTAATTGATTCACCACCATCAGTGTGTTACATCATACTCAGCAATAAACAGCTTGATTCCAATCCAAACCAGCTTTTGTAGCCAGTATACCAGAAAAACTTCTGTGAAACCATCTGTGACTGTCAGATCTAATGGGTTAGAGGCATGCACTGCTAAAGTGAGCAAAAGTCATCATAAATGAAGGCTGGGAAACTGCATAGTTAAATGCCAGAGTGGATAAATTCTTGTAATTCTGTTAGCCCAGCAGGTGACTTTATTCAACATCGTCTGTATCTTTGCAGTGAACTTTGCCTACAGGGACCACTATTAAAGTAAGCTAGTATTGATTCATTAATATTGAATGAAAATCATACTTCAATTTCTCCTTTGCATCCATTATTGATCTTAGTGATTAAGTTAAAAAAATGCACAACTAAAACAGAACTTGTGGCCCTGAAATTTGTGAATTCTTTCTGATGTGCTCTGTGATAAATGCAGTCAAATTTTAGGATGTCAATCTGGCCACACCAGCATGGCTCTAGTTCAGAATAAAAATACCTCAATATAAAGAAATTGCTTTGCTAAGTCAGGTAATATTACACATTTATTTTGATTTTTTGTGACCAGATCTGAAATTGCCTTTGAAAATATTCCTTTAACAGGATGTGTATTTGTGAGGGACAAAACAGCTGAACATTTTGCCTCAAAGCTTGCTGACAAGCAGATAATAGAATCTTGCAGGAGATTGTGCAAGATGTTATCTGCTCACACGATCACAAGGACAATCACCAGGAGCCTCCCATTTGATATAGATAACGGGATATGGGCAAGGACAATCACCAGGAGCCTCCCATTTGGTATAGATAATGGGGTATGGGAGAGGCTCAGAGACGTGCCATTGCCCTGGATTGCACAAGCTGGGGTTGTTGCCTTAGGCTGCATCCTATAAAAAACCACTGCCCCAGACCCTGCTACAGACAGAAGGTGGGGAAGAGATCCCACTTCGGACACCACCACTATGGGAGAGAAGATCGCACTTCGGACACCACCACCACCAAAGACCCTGTTGGTGATTCCCCACCACGGAGATCCCCCACCACTGAAGACCCAGAAGGAAGGACCCCTGGGACGCCGCGGATCCATGGTGGTGACTAGTTGCGCTTTCCTCTCCCGAAATCTTGCTTTATCTTCCTCCTTTCCTTCCTTCCTTGCTTTCCTATCGCTCTTTCTCTTTTCGTGAGTGGTTTAATAAATGGGTGGACTCACTACATCTGACCTCATTTGTGTCTCAATCTTGCTCGAAGGGATCGAACTTGAAAATGAGAGGTTGGTCTAGCCACCCCTAGCCTCCCAGATTCGTCTGAGGTCGGTTAGAAAGCAAGGGGGCCTTCCTCTCATCCAAATCGGATCCTAACAGTATTATTACACAGTACCACATTAAACAACTTCATTACTTTTGCACAGTCACATTTTCAAAGGTAGGAAATGCCAGAACAAATTGTGCGTATACACCATAATGAATGCTGCACATGTTAAGAATAGTCATATTATTGAATAAACATTATAAGCACTTATTTAATGAAACATGCATTATGAATATGCATGTTACATTTTTTTCAGATGTGTATTGTCAATAACATTTTCAGGAGTCACTGAATTTTGCTACCAGACTCTAGCAACAGAGGTGTGAACAGAGAGCTCGGGAGATGTTCTCTTCAGTTCTCACAGGTAGGACTCAGGGAAAATGAATGCTGTGAGGTGGTGTCACCAATGAGCTTTTGTCTTTCTTGAACATGTAGTAATATTGTGTTGACCAAGGGTATATCCTGACTCATGAGAAAGGGGAAAAGCAACTTTGTGTGTCTGTCTGCTAATCTAGTGACTAATGCTTTAAACTAGGAGCAGAGAGCAGCATCTGAAAGTCCACACAACAGCTCGAAGGTTTAAAACTAGGGTAGATTGATCCACTGTCCTCTTTTTTATGCTTTCTCCCATTGCTCTATTATGATTAAATTTATCCATCAAACTTAAATGGCTAGATAGTAATGCAAGAGGTGTGAGAAATAAGCAAGAGGCACTGGGATGCTTAATGCACGACCAAAATTATGACTGAACTGACATTGCAAAAAGGTGTTGAGGTAACTCTGATGACTGGCTGTTTCATAGAAAATGTATAGCTTGTTCAGAATGACAGGTGAGAGAGAAGGAAATATTAGGGGTTCAAACACTTCATCTGAGGTACACAATACTGACAGATCGACGGCTGCTGAAGATCTGAGTTGGAAAGAAGTGGTTGAGAATCAAAAGGTAAGAGCAGTTTGGGCAACAGTGATGATGAGTACGGTAAGACTTCGTGATTCACAGAAAGTGGCAAAAGGAAGAACTGTATTTCAAGAATAAAGAATTAAGTAAACTCAGAGAATGAGTAACAAGATCTGCTGAAAGTAGTCACTCTTAGCTTGATGCCTCCCGAGGCTATTCCCAGAGAAAACAGCAGTGCAGCAATTGGACCTTCTGTTCTGAGAGCAGGCATATGGACTAACACTTTTCCTTAAGGTTGCTCCTCAATAAATAAAGTTCTTTTGAGGTACACTGTCTTTATGGGCCTTACTACTAATGCATTTTGCAAGCTACCTTCCTGTTTATACCTTCCAGTGTGATCTTTGGATTTCATTTCTTTTTCTGCAGCATCAGCAGTATGACATTGCAAACATATGTCAGCTTGTGAACCACTATAATCTGCATATTCTTTCCTAAGTAACATCTTGGCAGCTTCCCCCCCCCGCCCCCCGTATATATTTAGATGATTATTATTGCCCATATGCGATACTTGATGGAGCACAGGGCAAAAAATATATGCTGAAAAGGGAGAAAAAAACCCTTTCTTAGTAGAAAGTCCATCTAGAGATAGAACTCTTCTTCAAGCCTTGCTTCATGCTGTTACTGCAAAATGGAGGTGAGTTTATCCATGAACACATACTGGTAGGCTGAGACACAGGTTGGTCAGCAAGGGTGGCGATGATCCTCTTGGAGCTGTGAATACAAGCAAACATACATGGAATGGAGGACCAGCCTCTGAATTTCTGAGTGAAAAATCTAGCCATTCTTGTGTGAGAATGGAATATCCTCTAAGAAGATACATGGCAACAGTTATATTGACGAGACCAGGATAAGCTACAGCCAGAAGCTGACAAATGCTTTTGGGGACTTGCTGTACTAGTCCTCCAAGAGCAATGACCCATTGGGTCACCATGCAGCCATGCACCTACAAAACCTGCTTAGACACAAGATAATGTGCCTATCATTTAAAATGCTTGGTGTTGGTCAATAAGGTAGAACATAATTCAAGTGCATAACGTCTGACACTTCTTTTGGTTGTTTTCAGACAACCGGTTATCCAAAGGTGTCCTCAGTTCTCTTCCCCACCTTAGGGATCCCATTTTAATGAACTGAAATTGAGGTAATTAGATCTAGTAGAACAGATGGATTGAGAAAGAATGTAGACAAACTGAACTGGACTGAGAAAATCTAGGTGCATGTCCTCAGAAACTTCTTCTGGCCTGTCTTCAGCTGAATGGTCCTCTGAAGATCCCCTGTGATCCATTCACTGTCTGAAGAATCCCATTATAAATGGCTGCAATGGTTGTAGATTAATTCAGATGAGATGGATTGAGACATGTATTTGAGATGAATGGTCCTTTGAGGCAATGTTCTTTTTCACACCAGATTGTGCCTCCTTTGCGCAAAACCAATGAGACTGTGGCCAGTCAGAACTAAGGTCAGTCAGCACTGAGGTAGTGCCTGCTTTCTTCCTACATGATTTTGCCCAAAATAAATCATAATGTCATAGAGGGACAAATTTCACAATATGATTTATACTGTTTGTTCTCTTAGGCGTTCTACTGGTAGAGGAACATTGATCATGAATCTTTCCATATTTTAAGTGGAATTAGTTGTCATTCACAATTAAGCAGAGTGGTTGATGGAAAAGATTTCTATTTGCAATGTGTCTCTTTTTGGCTAAAAGAGAAGTTTCAGTTGGGGTTAATGGACAGTCCCCAAATAATAAATCATGATTCTGGACTACAAGGAAGTAGGAATGGAGAATAAGTCTTTTCAGCTTATGGTAGAGCATGCCTGGAAATTATTTCCAAGACAGTCAGCAAAATGGGCAATTATCTTTGTTGTAAGGACAATTGCCCATATTCTAGTTGAATGACATCATGTTTTTTTATGTAGTGTTTATTTTACATAAGATACACATTCATTTATTTACTAGAGAAGGGACTGAAACTCAAATCTTCCTTCTTTCTAGGGGAACATGCTCACCAGTCATCCATGAAACTAATTTTTGTGCTATGACAGCATCTCCAAGTGACTACTAATTGCACGACTGGCAGAGACAACCAGCAGTTCCAACCTCTGAAATCACATCCTTCACTTAGCACCCCACAGGCTCACCACCAGGCAGTCTGCTACAATATGTGGGTACTCTTAGATTAGACTTTTTACTCTCCTCGTGCCTCACTTAAGTCTCCTTTGTCGCTGTTTGAGCTCACAACTTCTTTCCCAGGAAAGAGAGAGCATGGGAACATCCACCACAGGCATTAGCTGTTGTATCATCCGCTCCATTAGGAGTGTTTAAAGAATGTATGCTGGCAGAATAGCCAGAAGTTTTTAGATGGTGTTGGAGCACATTAGTGCATATGGAGTTGTTGAGAAAAAAAGTTGTCTCTAAGCATTTTTGGTGGAAGCTGAGAAATCTATGTATTTTGGAAAACCCATGCTTAAAGGGTAGCCAGTTAATTGGTTCTGGTGAACGCAATCTGGACACAAATAGCTGGAAGTGGGATGTGCAATAAGACATAAATCTCTAAAAATATAACTATGTACACTGCCTGGGCAGTAAAAATATAACAAAGTAACTTGCATCACCTTTAGACATTAAGCCCACATTTAAGACCCAAGCATATATTCTAATAAGGTTATTTTTATTATTTGAAAAGTTTGTGTTAGGCAGGAATGAATTCTTAAAATCATTCAATTTTTTGCATCAGAATTTTGAAAGCAATTACTATACAGTGGAATAGTTATACACAGAAGCAAAATTATCCTGGGCCACATCTCGTTGAAGATGACCGTACAAGTGCAGCTTATATAAAATAATAGAAGAAGACAAAGTTAGAATAATATGACTACTTGATATAATTACCAGAAAGATTTATATCAAGGATTTGTAGCAAATTATATTTTGTTCACATTTATGGTTATTAGATAAATGGGTATAAATGAACTAATTCTTCCATTTCACAGTTACAAAAAAAAAAAAGAGAGATTTTATCATGATGGACATCTTGGCAATTATTTAAATCTCTAAAGAATATTCGCAGAGCGCACTCTTAAAAATGTGAGCAGTATTAAATGAATTCCCAGCTCCACCATTACAGAGATTAGCTCAGTGTTGTATCTTTACTGACAATTCTATTGTATCCTTTCGCTCCAAAGATTTTATGAGCGAGGCTCCACTCTTGCCATGGTCTCACACAGAGATATCCCACTGCAGGACCACAGCTGCAATTCTTAACTTCCACTTCTCTTTCTTAAGTTGGTTTATCTGTTTAAAGAAATTTTGTTTATGTGAGAACTGCAGGAAATCAGATATATATCAGCTGCCTCAAAAAGAGTCCTATTTTATTTTCTATCATTCTGCAGGGCTTGATTGATGACTAAAAATCTTGGAATTCCAGCTACCTGGGGAAAATAAGTACTCAGAGGAGGATATATAATAAAGAACAGCTAAAAATAAAGTGACAGCAATCACTGTAAAGCCTGATAACTGAATCTCTAGTGTCCAACATAAATACTGTTTTTAGGTGCTTTTTATGCATTTTACAGCAAGAGCCAGATGCTTGATATCTAGTACGTGAGTTTATATAAATTCCTTCCTTACTTGGCCAACTTTATGACATCAGTTCATCTTGAATTTATACTTTGCTTTAAAAGGTCACAATTACAAAAAAACCTGCAAACAAAATATTGAGACCTAGCCTTCCTGTTTCTGGCAGTTTTAAATGTATGTCCTGTAAACATTTTGAACTACATACTTGCAGATTTTATGAAATGCAATCTTACTACTGTGTATTATGCCAAATCTATAGAATATGCCTATGTGTCGAGTAGCTAAATATTTCCATATGTGTATAAAGGTGCATCTGAGTAAGTACTTTTTCTCTCTCCAAATAGCTATGACTTTAATTCCTCAGAAATGTGCAGTATAGGCACCTGCTTATTTCTTCTAATGAAATCCTGATGATAATGGGCTCTTCAAGCATACTTATGATTTGAGACAAACCAAAAACCAAATCACATACTACAGATAGGAGCTGAGACAGCATTACAAGAATTCAGGCTTGTATTACGCTCAAGAAGAAAGTATAGTGCCCTTTGGCCAAGGCCGCTACAATGTGCAAAGTTGATTAGGATATGATAGGCAGTAGGAACCTATAGGTCAACTAGGTGTGCCATGGCTTAGCTGTGTTCACTGTCCTACTGCCGTCCTCTGTCTTCTCCTGCCTTTTTTTATACATTCTAAGATGAGTATGTGTATATGTGGATTAGCAGTAAAAAAAAGTTAAAAGGAACTAATGGGCAATGTTTTTTATGCTAGGAAAGGCAGTCTTTTATCCATAAAATGGTGTGTGGTCTGGGACTGTATGAAGGATGATGCCTTATGGCATATAGAGTAATAAGAACTACCACACTGACAAGAAAATGTATTGTACCAGTAAAATCCCTACTGAAGTCAGTGGGAATTCTGCCACTGACTTTAATGGGGCTGAGATGTCAACCCACAAATTGGACTCTTTCTGTCACTAAGTTCTAGGACATGTCTACACGGAGATCAGAGTTGCAGTCGTGTGAGAATTTACTGTTCTGCCTCTGCATTTGGGTCATAATGCTGTAAGACTGGAGAAGTCAGGATTTATTTTCTCCTGCTAAAATATCAGTTTAGAATTGCTGCAACCAATAAATAGGCTGGCTGAATAGACACCACACTTAAAATTAATGGCCTTCTACAATATATTATAAATGCCTTATAATTGATGGTGGCTTGAAAAAGAAGGTGTTACGGAGATTTGGCACTGGTGTGGAACTTTGGGAGTCAGTAATTGCCAGAGGCTATAAATTAGCTTGAGATGCTGTACTGACCTGCTCATGCACTTAATGTAATGGTATCAGTTTAAATTACAAAAAGAATCTGAACATTAAAATGCTCAAATTGCATTGGGAGTGGGGAGAGAAACAACGGAACTGCCATAGGTCATTAGTTTTCTATAAAGTTGGAGAAAAATACAGCAATCAATAACAAAGAAGTTTTCTACCTGCAGTTTATTCATCTAGCCAGTATTTCCCAATGCTACAATTTAAAAAATAAGATAAAATTTGAACTATTTTATAATTTCAAGTAATTGCTCCTGCAGAATATTTACTTATTGTTAACATGACATTTTAACATTTATTAACATATTATTTATTAACATTTTCTTCCTATTAATGTGAACGTGCACGCTGTAGGATCTTATCACAGCACTGCCCTGACTAATGTTCAGAGAGGGCTACCACATGGAATATTCCATTTCCACGGAATCAACATTTATTTCCAGCTAGAAACTTTAATGAGACAGAATTTGAGGACTTCCGGATAACTATCGAGGATTCTGGCTGTGTGGTTGTTGTAGCGGTCTCTGCAAGTCTGTACAATATTCGCAAACCCCAGGTGTGTTCCCTGCATTGGTGAAGTTCATTAGCCAGCAACAGAGATGCAGCATCATAGATGCAGCACTTTCCAGGTGGGTACATATATCTTGACAGTAAGCACATATTCAAGGAATTCAATTGGCTCAAGGTGTTTTAGACTTCATATCTGAATGGTCTATATTACTGGCATATCTATGGCTTCCTAGAGTTACAGAAACCCTGTACTCAATGAGCATGACAGCACTGGTGAATGCATGACAGAGATTGGCAAAGATGGTTGAAAAGCTCAACCAGAAAAAAACAGTTGTTTTTGCTTCCTTCACAGCTTTAAGGGCAGATTTTGAAGGCACTCTGAAGATTTATGTCCCTTCTGCCACAGGGGGTTTGTCTAACTGTGGAGTGCTGGCTTTGTTAAAAACAACTTGCAGTTCCATAGGCCTTTCTAGAGCTTTTGAATATTGTTTTCTGGAAAACATAACGGAGAAAATGGAAACTTCACTCATTTAACCACGGATTCTTACACATATTTGGATGCTCTATGAAAGTCACTAACGATTCTTTTTTTCAACTGTTTTGCCCTGGCTTAGGTATGCCCCTTGCAAATCTAAAACTGATTATTAATACCTCACAGGAAGAGCAAGGACTTACTGGCCACCTTCCAGATTTCTGGTGTAAATGATATTTTAATGATTAATTATATCTTACTAACAGCTCAGGAGTCTGTTTTCAGTACCTCCAAGAATATTGGCTAAGTGTTATTTAGGCTTGTAAAAACAGCCAAATTCTCAGCCTACTCAAATCACTGCAGACTTCATTTATTTAGGGTAACCATTTCTGAAAGTGTCTCACGAACACCAGGTGCTGTTCTCATTTCTAAAGAACTCTTTTCCTTTTATATACAGCATCAGTCCCAATCAGGTTTCTGGAATGGTGTCTTTCACAAAGCTGTTGAAATTTATTTCACCTGGGTCTGTATCAGGCAAAATGATGCTGCAGTCACATGTCTGACTGCAAGATGTACATGCATAGCTGAAGAAGCTTTAACTATCCCAAATAACAAATGATGTGATGGATTACAGAGTTCAGCACACCCTAGCTAAAGTAAATTACACTGAAAGCTTGTGCAGGTAGACTGGCTGTCACCTTGCCTAACTCACCAGGTGAAAATTAGAGATCTAGCTGAAGCTGGTTATCCCATGAAATTTCTCTGGAAGTGCCTGTCTTAGATACTGTTTTTATGATTATATGAGTTACCTTACAGGGATGCTCCCCTCATCTCTCTGTCTCTCTGACCAGAGAGAGCTGAACCTACTTAGACAAGATAACTGACTTCACAGTGGCTTGGGTCCTAATATTACCTTCTCTGACATCTTTTCATTGGTGTAGTGGCACAAACCATCTAGATAATGGCCAACTTAATAATGTCTCACATGCCAAGGTTACAGCTCCTGACAGCAGACTGGAATGATCATAGTAGTAGTCAGTAATCTCGTACCTACCTTCCTTTCAGCAGAGGACATTTTTGTTGCTTTTGCTTCTCATATTGCATGAGGTGAGCCAAATGGAGTTACCATAAAATAAGTAACATTTTTGTTACTATTGACAAGGATATATACTCTGCGATACCTTCAACTGTCAAGATTTGCAGAGGTATAATTCAGAATCTAAAATCATGAACCTGTATTAAAAAGAACTATTTTTTAGCTTGTTCTTGATCTGCTACAGTTTCAGTTGGTAGAAACCAACAACAATAGCAGCAACAAGAAGCAAACTGGGAATTCTTTTGTATAACTCTATAAGCCCATACTTAACAGTATGACATGTATCCCACATATCTTTCGTAAGAATTGGCAGGAATGCATATGTTACTATAACACTTTTCAGGAAAAATAATACTGTGCATATGGATTAAATTTCAGAGTCTTATTGCTTTGTTTTGCAACCATTTTTCTTTAAACACACCAAAATAACTTCTTTCACCATCTCTCCTCAGTTTGGATAAGCAATTCGCTCATGCTTCCAGCAACCTCCTTGTGTTGTGTGAGCTCCTCCTCTTATTTCTACTTCATCTATCAAGATGTATTTGGCATTTTTTTTGACAGCTGACAGTACTTCTTTTCACTGGGGAGACAAATATGGAAGGCAGGAGATGAAAAGCAGCTGAAAAACACTTTGTCTTAGGATAAATGAATAGACTTTTACCAACTATTCTCACAAACACACACTCCAAATCTTTGGACTGACAATAAGCATTAGAAATTTCATCCAAATGGTATTTTTCATCAGATAGTACTAAGCTTCTGAAAATGGGGTTTTACAACACTGCTGCTCAGTCATACCTCTTTCTTCTAAAAGAATTTAAGTTGAAATTGTTTGATGGCTTTGCATTACATGCTGTCTGAATAAAACATACTTGATTCCTTGTGCACACTGGATGACCAGGTAAGCTGCACATTATCTATTTAGTCCCTTCTGAATTACTTTGTTTTTGCAGCTCAAAATGACTGACAGCAACACAAGGGCTAAGTGTTCCAGAAGAGCAGAGACTGCATTTATAAATTGCTGACTACTGCATCAGTAGGAAAAGAAAAGCCTCCCAGTGAAGCAATAATTACTCTGAAAGAAGAAGGTATTTCCAAGTCTTTGATACTGGAGACAGAAAATAGGCAATATGGAAAATGTTTCAGTGGACTGAATGCCTCCACACATATTTTCACATAAATTCTTCTGTGTATATGGGGCGTCTTTCATAAGCAGTACCTTTCCTAGATTTGTTTTTTCTATCTTTTTAAAATACTTTCTTTTGTGTCATTCTGCATCAGGAAATTCATTCAGAAAACAATGAGTAGACAAAGCACCGGCACCCAGATTTCAGATATATACAATGTCATGCCTAATTCTTGAGAAAATGGTTAAATGATATCACTTGCAAAAAAATATTTTTGCCTTGCTATTTGCTTGAAGGATGCTAATCATCATTTCCATGCTTAAATTAAAAACTATCTTTTTATAGTAACTTTAGAAATAGACTAATGTTTTTACTCAGAAGGATAAATTTGCTTTTAATTATTGACCTGGGTCTGGCATTCTGTTATCTACAGTTCTTGCTTAGTAGCTCAGGCAAGTGCCTTTAAGGTATTCTGTAACTGATCACATTTTTGTGTATGTTACTACAGGTAAAGGGTTTCTGGAAAA
This sequence comes from Balaeniceps rex, assembly GCA_013401315.1. Taxonomy (NCBI): domain Eukaryota; kingdom Metazoa; phylum Chordata; class Aves; order Pelecaniformes; family Balaenicipitidae; genus Balaeniceps; species Balaeniceps rex. The sequence continues at coordinate 34,946 of VYZW01036332.1, forward strand.
TCATAGTTTTAATATAAAGAAACCATTTAAATGGTAAAATGAATTAGATTCCATTCAAACCAAAAGATTTTAGTCAGAACCAAAGATTAAGATGGAAAAGCTTCCACCTGAATCCATATTCATCTGACAACCAAAGTTAGCAGATACTATACTGGAACTAGCAATATTGCCACTTCCAGTGAGTGATGGATTTTTATGCATACCATAAAAGCAAATGGAAGAAAACTTTTAACTCGTTTTTTCTCCTAAAAATAGTCAAAACTAAGACCATCCAAGCAGAAATAAAGAATGTGAGTTGCACTTATAGCTAATGGTCTCCTGGAAGAAGAGAACTGTCCTGTCAAGATGAAATATTGCAACTCTAAAAACCTATAGAGGTTAGCTGGCTTTAGGATTAGGCTGTAGAGTTTTCAAGATCATAATTTGGTCTGAGACACTACTGTTTGCTTAGATCTTACTTTACTTTCCTAGAGAATTTTTTGTAAATGGTCTTAAAGTTTGAGTAACTTTACATGATGTGGTGTGTATGTGAGAAATAAGAACCTGGGATCAATTTATGCAACTGGAATTCTAAAGAAAATACATTTTTGTCTCTTGAATTGCCATTTTTGCTCTGCTTGACTGAATGGGAAGTTGTAGAATAATCCTGAATCAATACATCTCAATCTCTTAAGAAGAAACAGACAAGCCATGATCAATATTCATGTGCTTTTTTCTCTTGTAAACTGATGTTACGACAGCAAGAGATTTGTTGTCTTTTGTCATGACCTAAGAGAAAAATCTCACATGCTTATGGCTTCTTTTTATTAGTTAGCTTACTTAGGTATTAGTTTTATTAGCTATTTTACTTTTACTTTTACATTACAGTAGTATCTAGCAGACCAAAGTCAGATCATGGTTCAAACATAAGAAATACAATATACAGATTTAGTGAGATGGTTAAACTGCCCAAGAAGTATACTTTTAAGTGGGATATCCAAGAAGCAGAGAAAGAAAGCACAGGTGCAGAGATGTGAATTAAATTGCTCAAATTCAGACTGAAATGGTAATAACAATTAGAATAGGTCCATTGTCTCCCATTTCATAGTTCAGTGTCACTGGGATACCACTTCTCATAACTGGCCACATTTTTTCATGTATTTCTGTCAATTCAATTCAAATTTTCTATGTATAAGGTGAAAATACTACTACTGGTGTTACCTCTGAAATAATGAAGTAACAGAAATAAGTACAGTAATTTTTTTTTTACACCAGAGTAATGTTGCAGGCAAAATAGTGTTGACTCAGGGAATTCCACTTCATTTAATTTATTGCCAATTAACAGAAATGATTAATTACTGATTTGGATACTGAGAACAAAGAAGAGAGTAAATTAAACGAACATTTAGGGAAAAGTCCTTTCTTCCCCCTTCCCCAGGCTCAGCTTCAGTCCAGGCACCTCTTGTCCCCACTGCCTCATCTCCCCTCCCCTCATTTGCACCACAAGTTACAGTCAGGCCCCTAGGTGAGGCTACAGGTACAGGAGGCTGGGGTCGGTGCCTGCTGGCTTCTTCCTGCTGCTCTTTCCTTCTTACTCCCCTGCATCTCCTTTCTTGCTTGTTTTGTCTACTCTGGCACTAATTCCTCCATAGGCTGCAGTCCCTCAGGGTGTCCCTGTCCTAGTGTGGGTCAGTCATAGCAATAGTCCCTTGGGGTGTCCCTGTCCTGGCGTGGGTTGCCTGTGGCCACAGTCCCTCCAGCATGGAGGTCCTCTTCCCAAGAGTGTCTCCTGCTGCATCCCCAACAATATCCCCTTCCACATGCCTCCTCCCGTATTTTCCCGTGTGTATCCTCACATGGCACCCCCCATGTCTCTATTTATGTGTCCCCCTGTGCCTCCCACCCCCAGTGGCTATTGCCCTTTTTCTTCAGTAAGTTTGAGCAGAGGCAGCACATGCTTTTTTGATGGGTTGAGGTCCTGGCAGGTGGTAGGCTACATCATTGGTGGCTGTGACCAGCACAGGGAGGTTCCAGCTGCCTCCTCAGAGACACCTGCGGCCCCTGCTACAGAAAGCCTGCTGTGTATCTCCAGCACGAGTAGGCGTGCTCTACATCATGTGGCTAAGATTAAGAAGCTGATTAAGAAGTTATTCTTCAGGAGAAAAATGCATTTTATATTCTGTGGCAACCATAGAGCGTTTTGATAATGAAGCTTTTAATGAGAAAATGGCATGTGAATAATCCTTGTGAATTACCACAATTGTGGCGGGTTCTAAAAAATCACAGTTCCCTGTGGCACTGAATTACAAGCCACGTTCATCAGTAATTATCACTCTACTCCAGATTTTCCAATTAAAAATTCTCCTTCATGAGTTTTCAATGCTGGGCAACTGGTCTGGGGTTTCTGATGCTTCCCAGGCTGCAGCAGAGGGTTTCAAAGATCAGGGATAACTGCATTCATGCTACGTACTCACTGACTTCCCACTTTCTGCTCCTCCACCACCATGCACCAACCTGTCAGGCACTGGCACACTCTCTCCTCCTCCCAACACGCAAGTCTGGTAGATGTCCTGACATGTAAATTTGTCATTTTCCTCCAACAACTAGGGGTTGGTAATCTCTTCTCTTTTGGGTTTGGCTTTTTTGTTTGTTTGTTTTTATTTTATTCCAGCATCTGAGATGCCGGAACACTGCTTTTCAGGAGACTTCGTGTAGCACGAGGGCCTCAATGTAGGATTTGCAAGAGAAAACCTCTGTCTTCTTGCTTTAAGAAGAACGTATTTCTTATATTTCTGTCTTGGAGCAAAGTAGATTATAGCTAGACAGATAGGTACTTGGAAAAATAATTGATTTTATTTCTATGTTGCATTGATTATTCCCATATACACCACCATTAGTCATATCCAGGAATTTCCTTGCTGGGAAACAGCAGGACAGACTGGTTCTGAACTGCTCTGCAGCTGTTCTAAATTACACTGGGATAAGACCGTGAACCCTTCCAGTTTTTAGCTGTCTGAAGGTTTAGTTTTTAGCATGAGACCATACCCAAACCTAGACTCAACTCCTTGTTGAAATGGTTCACTGTTTTGTTGATGTCAGAATTAGTAACTTACACAGAAAATTACCATAAAAAACAAATCCCTGAAAACAGAAAGAGAAAACAGAACAGTGCAAAGAGGCTGGCAGGAAACTCTAAAATGTGCACAATGTGAAATTGTATCAAAACAAAAGATCAACAGATGGCTTCAGCATGAAGACTAGCAGTGTTTTCTAGCCTTTATTTATTTCAGGGGCTCCATATTAAAAGGTGCAAGTTTCCATCTGGTAATAGAATTCCACAAATAATTTAAGATGAAAAGCATAATATGTGTTTAATGATACCTTCATGTTGCTGATCAAAGTATTTTTTCTGACCAATTTTTTCTTTACGGTATTATTTTTCTTCCTTTACCCATTTTCTCCAGTCCTTCTACCCCTCCCCAACTCCCATGTTGCATAACTTTGCTAACATTTTTCCTATACTATTATGAAGACTCTATGTGCTTACTGAAGACAGTGCTTCTTCAGTGATTTTGTCCCTCAGTTTTTTCCATTCTTCCTGTCCTCTCCTTCCCCAGCCCACCACAGATTATAGAACTGGTAAGAAGCTGGATTTCACCTGTTTTGTGTATATTCTCAATGTTTGTTCTTCTTATCCTAATTCCATTAAACTTGGAAATTTTGTTTATGGATGTATGTGCACACAAAGTATATTGGGCATATGCTCCTTCGCTAAACAAGTAAGACTATGTCACTTCTCAACTTGACAGCATGGCACAGCGAACAGCTGTGGCACAATGCTATCTGGGGACACTTCTGTCTGCAAGGAACCACAGAAAGCAAGAAGAAATATGTTAGACAAGAAAAGAAGAATTACAAAGATTAGAGGACCTTGGTAAGACACTTCACCCCTCCATGTCTCCGTTTTCCCTCTCAACCACTGCTTTGTCTATCTAAAGCACAGAGTTCCAAGCACAGTGATCTCTTAGGGCTTTAAGCTCTGCTGTCATGCTAATATGTCACCTGTTTTCATCTATCAGCAGTGCTGAGACATTTAATAGAAAATTTCACAGAATTTTGGAAAGTGTCTGTCTCATCATGGGCACTCTACTAGACATCATGTTTACCTCTGCCTGACAAGAGGTGGAAGATATTAAAGAATGATCCCATGTCTATTGCAGATAGTTAGAAACCTTTCACTGAATTTGGTGAGGCTTGTGTCAGGCATATTAATCTGAGATGAGGTAGCATGTGCCCACTGCAATGCTTCCTGACTTCATATTCCAGTGCTGGCTTGTCAGTAAACACAGCAGGAGAGGAAAAGTGGCTCTGAGCCCTGCTATGTGCACACTCAGTTCCTGTGTTTTTCTCCTTTATTAACTTCCAATTCATAAGTGAATTTAGAATGGCTTAGCAATGCTATTGGCAAGTGCTTCAGCTCCAGTAGCTTTTATATTCGGTGTTGAAAACGTCAATCTTTTGACATTCCTTGTAGCAAAGTGTGGTCTCTGGCACAAGCTAATATCCTGTGGTTGCACAGCTCACTGCTCTGATATTTTGATTGTTTCCCCTATTTTTATTCATTTCTGTGATTCAATGTGAGAGAGGTTAAAAGCCATTCTCTTGTCTGCTATCTGGAAACGTTATGCCTTTTCCCTTGCATACACGGGATTTGCGTGAATTAGTACTGCTGGTAATTACTCTGTACAGATAGCTGCAGTAGAAGTAACTAAATTATTAGTCAGCTGGAGTAGCCCCATCTGCCCTATACCTTGGAGACCCCACAGTACTGTTACAGGATAACAGTCTCCTGTTGCTGGATAATGGTCTCCTGTTGCTATGCAAATGCAAAGTCAAAAATAAATGTGAATGATGACATTTTATAGAGTAAACATAGAACTGAGCCTGTCTCATAAATATTTCATCAGAAAACATTTCTGTTTCCTAAGCAAGTAAAATGAATACTTTCTAAGGCAATATCATGTTGTAGATGAGAACAGAAATATACCTCTAACATTTAACGTGCCTAGTTAGATGTTAGAGTTGTTATCCTTTTTACAGCTTATGTGCCAAATAACTCATTTCACCCTTTGATTTCAAGACCAGAAACCCTCTAGTAACTCTTGCTCCTTACCGCTGGCCTGTTACCTCTTTTTCAGTCTTCCTTTTGACTTTTTTGCATGTTCCTGTGCAATTCTCCCTCATTGTGCAACAAACAGTTTTCTAGTTAGTATTCATTGTTTAGCACGTTCTCCATCTTATCTACCAAATAATTTTTGGCCACATTATGTCTTTTTTTTAAAATTCATTTATACTATTGAATTAGAGCCTATACTTCAGCTTTCTTACTCTGGGAACAGAAATTGAGTTAAAAAAAAAAAACAACAAAAGAAAAAAAAAGAAAGGAGAGACTGTCAGGAAACTGGTTGGGGCTTCCTGATCTTGTCTGGTCCCAGCTTAAGGACTGATTGGAGCAGTTAGCATTCTTGTTCACCTTGGTCTTGCTGGCATTGGTTCTCCAGAGGAGACACAGGCATCATCAATGTTAAGGTTGGCAGCCTCACCAACATAATTGACATCTTTAAACTTCACTGTGCCCTTGCTGATTCTTGATAGATTTGTGCACAGCAGCTGTGCCTCATCTCAACCCTTCTCATGCCAATCATCTCAGCTGCTGAAGAGGTGCTCCAGCTTCAGACTGCATCATGATCCTTCAAGCTACATTTATTGAACTGGTGCCTGATGCAGACAAGGAAAGGGGAGGTGGACAAGGGTTTGGAGAAAAAGCACACAATAACCTATGGGTGTTAGGCAACATGGACAGAAGAAGCCCAAATCTAAATTAAGGGAGCTGTACATTTACAACATGTCTTTCTCCCTAGTTAAGAAAAGATGTGCCATTTAATCTGAAGCAATTCCATCTGGTCCCCAATTAGAAAACCATCAAAGAAAAGATTAAGACAGACTGCCCTTTCTAATCATTAATCATCTTGCTTTTTTCTTCTGCTTAGTACCACAATCTTTTGAAGATTAAGGCCAAAACAGTAAAGATTTTAGGATACTGAGCAAGCTAGGACTAACTAGATGACCAGGTTTGCAGTCTGAATGAGCTATCACAGCCCATGCTTTGCCAAGATTTCCCTCTTTGGTAGATGAAAAGGAATCCAGCATGCCTGCTGCCTGCAGCTGGCTCAGAAATAACACAAGAGGAGGCTAGTCTCTTGGGTGCACAGTCATTTAGAGCTTAAAAGGTCAAAACACCCAAACGTCTAGTAGTAGCCAATGGAGATCATATGGCAAAAGTGCACTGAACTCCATCCATAAAGGCACAACACTTTCTTAGAAGAGCAGCCAGGTTTGAGGCAGCCAGATTTTACACTATCTTTAGTTTCCAGATGGATTTAAATCATGTGGAGATTGTGGGAGTAATCTAACCTTGTGAAGGCAAAGTCTACAGTCAGAGGATGGGTACAATCACATGGATGCATGAATTTTTAGAGTATGTGGGCAATATCAAAATGAATCAGAACAATTTTCACTGCATAGTGGCAACTTGGGTATCAAACCAAATCTCCCCATTTAAACCATACCAGAAAACAGCAAAAACACATCTGTTCCTTGAACTGAGAATAATTTCCTTACCAGATTCATTGGTTAATTTCCCTTCCAGCCATCTTTGCATCATTCCCCCGTGAACTAAGGCTCAGCCACAAGTTTCTATCTATGCACTGACCTCTCCCAGTCACTAGATTTTTATTTTGTGAATGCAGGAGAGGAGGAAAAGAAGAAGGAAAAGTGGTTTGGTTACTTTTTGTGAAGACAGACAATGAAGAATTCAGAAAAGCAAATGACCTACAGCTCTGTGTGTTCCCAAATACTACCATCTCCACATAACCTCCAGCTACGAAGACTAATCTTACAGTTCCTCTGTTTCTCCTGTTTCCTCTGTAGTTTCAGTAACAACACACACTACTACTAAAGACATACTCAGCACATAGGGAGGGTTAAAGTAAAACACAGATACACAGTTGTCAAAGGAAAGGTTAGGGTAAATGGAGAGATGTGATGTGTTTGAGCAGTCTCAATGGTATGTGCCTGCGCATTATCTAGCAGAAGTTCCCGATTTCTTCAATTTTCTCCCTCTATAGCAATATTCAAATTTTTCTTTGGCTACCACTGCTATAGACATATTTTTCCATTTCAGTAAAACCCTGGGCTTAGAGCTTATTTGGTGAGCACGAGAGTTGCTGGAACCCATAACGGTCTTAGGTAAATATAATTTCCTGGGCAGGTTCAGCTGTTTAATTCAAGCACTCTTCTGTTTCTCAGGATCCCATCACTCTCCACCAGAAACCAGAACACACTTCCACAGTCCTTTATATTCTTTAAAAGTTCCTTCACAAAAGTTGAAGGAAAGATAACTTTAAATTCATAGAAATTTGTTCTGTACCCAAACACATGTTGAAGGGTTATGAAGTTCTGTCAGCAGGATATATTTGGATGAGTCACTACTCTGTGTCATCTGGGTGGCACAACCTAAAAGGAAAAAACCCAGAGGATTTACTTAAAATAAAAAAGAAGGAGTTGATACAGAAAGTTGTAACTTAATTGTGTTCACTCTCTTGAAAGGCTCAGCATGGATATCAAATAACAAAAACAAAACAGCTGCAAACAAAATGGGTTTTACAAAGGCTGTTAACTCTTAGTTACCATCATTATTTTAAATAACAATCTAACCACAAAGATGGTAAAATGCAAACTCTTTTTCTGTTGTCCTTTATAAGGTTTACCTGGGCTATTTCCCAAATATTAATCTTGGAATATAATCTTATTAAGGCAGGAATTTATATTACATCAATCTGTAAATCTGCCAACATTTGATAGACTTTAACCTGTTTTCCTTGCTTGTTAATTGGGGTTAATAAAGAGCTTCTTTTTATAGCAAATATGTCGCAGGAAAAAAACCAGTGTTGGAAAAATCTTTGTAGGGATCAACTATGCCTGTCACTCCTGATTCACAAGTTCAGTCTGTTCTTGAAGACTTCCAAAGTCAGAAGCAGAGACATGGACTCTGAATAGTCCAGGGGTCAGTTATCATCCTTCCATTAGAAAGTGTTTCCAAAGCCTGAGTTTTCATATTTTAGTTTAAGCCAAGTGTTTCTGACTTCTATACCCATGTGTAATAGGGATCAGGTTATTCTTTTCTTTTTCTCAGATTCCTCCCCAAGCCTACTTTAGTATTTCCTCAATATTTATATTGCTAAGCCCAAGGTAATTATCATTTCTGTATTGCACAGTGTCTCATTTGGTTCACATCCTTTTTGAGGAGTACTGTCACAAAGTGGATGCAGCACTCCAGCTAAGCAGAGTAGAAAGATTGCCTCACATTTCTTGGCAGTTATCCCTGCTTTTGTCCCACTAACTCCTCTTTTAATTTTTCTAAATCAAGAGTCACTTTCAACTCACAATCCCCTATAATATCTTGATCATCTTCTGTGTGACTGGTAGCCATCTTTTCTCACCCTACATTTGTGCTACTGATTATTTCTGTCTAACCATGGTGTCTTCTGTTTGTTCTTATTCAATTAAATCCTGTTTTTTCAGATCATTCATCCAGTTTGTCAAGATAACTTTAAATTCTAACCCTGACCTCTAATGTACTTGCCATACTTCCTGCATCATCTGCAAATTAATAGACATTTTGACACCATCCTCCAGACTGGCAAATAAAATTAAGTCTATCAGGCTCAGGGCAGGTCTTGTGTCCCTTGCAAGCTGCAAAATCCCGCTCAGTATACTCTTCCATTTTGGTAATGAACAGGTACAACTTTCTTCAGTAAGTTCATTCAACCAATTTTTCATTCATCTACTTAGAGTAAAAAAAAAAGTATGTCCTGTACTAAGTTATTAACTTATCTCCTTTAAATATGCTGACTCTCAGGTCAACATTGTTTTCACTTATTTGTAGTTTTAAAATATTCAAATGAAATTATGTCATGCTGGATTTACTCTGAAGTTCATTTCAGTTATGATAGCCAAAAATATGTTTTTAAGGTTTCTTCTTTAATTATTGCTGCATTTTCAACAAAACTAAAAGTCTCAGTAAATATATATGTTCTACTTAGTGGATAGCTCTTATAGCCCATATCAACAAGGTAAGTCTAAAATAAACTTCAGAAACTCAGTTTAGCTTAGTTTAATTCTAAAGTAATCTTCAATAGCATATCCTAAAAAGTTCTTGTAATGACACCTCATGATTAGTTTGAGGACCTGACTGAATAAAAAGGTTTCTTGCTTATTTTAGTTCTTTCAGAATAAATATTCTGCCGTAGGATCTGCAAAGTTTACCTTCAAATTGGGAAGGCTGAGATCCTGGGGAGTTCCTCTGCAAATAGCAATAACAGGGCAGTCCAATTGGTCACATACTAAATACCTCTCCTCAGAAAATCCACCTGGAAACTGGTTTTGCACATCAGAAGCCAAATGGCATCTACTGAGAAAAACATCTCCTACCAGTTGTTGAATCTGAAGAAAATCTACATGAATAATAGACTAGTGTCAGCAAGTGAAGTAATCTCTGCCTGGTAGGAAGACTATGGTAAAAAATGAGTTGCAGATTTTAAGGCCAAACTAAACCTAAAAAGTAATTAATGTTTATTCAATAGGATCATTCTACTATAGTAGCACTATTAATTATCCAGCTGTAGCTATCGCAGGACAAACACAGTAGAGGCATGATTCCTGTAACATCATTTCATAAAATTACTTTTAGGAAAATGAAAATATCTGATTTACAAAGGAATATATGGAAGAACGGAGTCTTAAAATGCTTCCAATAAAAAGCATAATACAGAGAATAATCTCTAGCTAAAATGCTGAACAGCTCAAAACTGGTAAGTAAATTGTTATTCTGTGTCTCAAATATTCTGCTGTTTATTCTGCCGCTGTATGTCAGTTTACAAAGTGACTTAATAGCTTGTCAGGTTGCTACAGGTGTAGTTCATTTCATCATCAGTCACTGTTTTAGAAATGTTTAGGTTTAAAGAAACTGAGGTACACACAGTCACTGGTAAATATAAGATGGACATTCACATAAACAACATGATGTTTGTTCTTCAGAAATGCACTGTTCCAAAACAATCTAGACACCAAATATTAAACTACAGTGACTGAAAAAATCATAGAATCATAGAATCATAGAATGCTTTGGGTTGGAAGGGACCTTTAGAGGTCATCTAGTCCAACCCCCCTGCAGTGGGGTTGCTTTCTGTATTCCAGCAAATATAAAGCTCACAATTTATCAATGACATGTAGAAAGACATATATGGAGAAACCTACATTCAGATGCCTTAATCTCAGGTTGAACAAAGATCTCTCTTTAGTCTAATGGGTACTATTACATAGAATAGAATAGAATAGCACGGAACAGAACAGAATAGAATATATCAATTGGAAGGGACCTGCAGCGATCCTTTAGTCCAACTGCCTGACCAATTCAGGGCTGACCAAAAGTTAAAGCATGTTTTTAAGGTCATTGTCCAAGTGCCTCTTAAACACTGACATGGTTGGGGCATCCACCACACCTCTAGGAAGCCTGTTCCAGTGTTTGGCCCCACTCTCAGTAAAGAAATGATTCCTAATGTCCAATCTAAACCTCCCCTGGTGCAACTTGAGGCCGTTTCCTCTTGTCCTATCACTTGCTACTTGGGAGAAGAGACCGACACCCACCTCACTACAGCCTCCTTTCAGGTAGTTGTAGAGGGCGATAAGGTCTCGCCTCAGCCTCCTCTTCTCCAGGCTAAACAACCCCAGGTCCCTCNTAGACAAGCCCAAAGTCCTTAGCCGCTCCTCATAGGACATTCCTTCCAGCCCTTTCATCAGCGCTGTTGCCTTCCTCTGGACTCAGTCAAGGACTTTCACATCCTTCTTAAATTGTGGGGCCCAGAACTTCACACAGTATTCAGCATGAGGCCGCACCAATGCTGAATACAGCGGGATNTAGTTTTAAAATATTCAAATGAAATTATGTCATGCTGGATTTACTCTGAAGTTCATTTCAGTTATGATAGCCAAAAATATGTTTTTAAGGTTTCTTCTTTAATTATTGCTGCATTTTCAACAAAACTAAAAGTCTCAGTAAATATATATGTTCTACTTAGTGGATAGCTCTTATAGCCCATATCAACAAGGTAAGTCTAAAATAAACTTCAGAAACTCAGTTTAGCTTAGTTTAATTCTAAAGTAATCTTCAATAGCATATCCTAAAAAGTTCTTGTAATGACACCTCATGATTAGTTTGAGGACCTGACTGAATAAAAAGGTTTCTTGCTTATTTTAGTTCTTTCAGAATAAATATTCTGCCGTAGGATCTGCAAAGTTTACCTTCAAATTGGGAAGGCTGAGATCCTGGGGAGTTCCTCTGCAAATAGCAATAACAGGGCAGTCCAATTGGTCACATACTAAATACCTCTCCTCAGAAAATCCACCTGGAAACTGGTTTTGCACATCAGAAGCCAAATGGCATCTACTGAGAAAAACATCTCCTACCAGTTGTTGAATCTGAAGAAAATCTACATGAATAATAGACTAGTGTCAGCAAGTGAAGTAATCTCTGCCTGGTAGGAAGACTATGGTAAAAAATGAGTTGCAGATTTTAAGGCCAAACTAAACCTAAAAAGTAATTAATGTTTATTCAATAGGATCATTCTACTATAGTAGCACTATTAATTATCCAGCTGTAGCTATCGCAGGACAAACACAGTAGAGGCATGATTCCTGTAACATCATTTCATAAAATTACTTTTAGGAAAATGAAAATATCTGATTTACAAAGGAATATATGGAAGAACGGAGTCTTAAAATGCTTCCAATAAAAAGCATAATACAGAGAATAATCTCTAGCTAAAATGCTGAACAGCTCAAAACTGGTAAGTAAATTGTTATTCTGTGTCTCAAATATTCTGCTGTTTATTCTGCCGCTGTATGTCAGTTTACAAAGTGACTTAATAGCTTGTCAGGTTGCTACAGGTGTAGTTCATTTCATCATCAGTCACTGTTTTAGAAATGTTTAGGTTTAAAGAAACTGAGGTACACACAGTCACTGGTAAATATAAGATGGACATTCACATAAACAACATGATGTTTGTTCTTCAGAAATGCACTGTTCCAAAACAATCTAGACACCAAATATTAAACTACAGTGACTGAAAAAATCATAGAATCATAGAATCATAGAATGCTTTGGGTTGGAAGGGACCTTTAGAGGTCATCTAGTCCAACCCCCCTGCAGTGGGGTTGCTTTCTGTATTCCAGCAAATATAAAGCTCACAATTTATCAATGACATGTAGAAAGACATATATGGAGAAACCTACATTCAGATGCCTTAATCTCAGGTTGAACAAAGATCTCTCTTTAGTCTAATGGGTACTATTACATAGAATAGAATAGAATAGCACGGAACAGAACAGAATAGAATATATCAATTGGAAGGGACCTGCAGCGATCCTTTAGTCCAACTGCCTGACCAATTCAGGGCTGACCAAAAGTTAAAGCATGTTTTTAAGGTCATTGTCCAAGTGCCTCTTAAACACTGACATGGTTGGGGCATCCACCACACCTCTAGGAAGCCTGTTCCAGTGTTTGGCCCCACTCTCAGTAAAGAAATCATTCCTAATGTCNCCACTCTCAGTAAAGAAATGATTCCTAATGTCCAATCTAAACCTCCCCTGGTGCAGCTTTGAACCATTCCCATACATTCTGTCACTGGATACCCAGGAGAAGAGCTCAAGACCTCCCTCTCCACTTGCCCTCCTCAGGAAGCTGTAGAGAGCGATGAGGTTGCCCCTCAACCTCCTTTTCTCCAAACTAGACAAGCCCAAAGTCCTTAGCCGCTCCTCATAGGACATTCCTTCCAGCCCTTTCATCAGCGCTGTTGCCTTCCTCTGGACTCAGTCAAGGACTTTCACATCCTTCTTAAATTGTGGGGCCCAGAACTTCACACAGTATTCAGCATGAGGCCGCACCAATGCTGAATACAGCGGGATGATCACCTCTTTTGACCGGCTGGTTATACTGTGTTTGATGCACCCCAGGATGGGGTTTGCCTTCTTGGCTGCCAGGGCATGCTGCTGACTCATATTGAGCCTGCTGTCAACCAGCACCCCCAGATCCCTTTCTGCAGGGCTGCTGTCCAGCCATTCCTCTCCCAGTTTATACCTGTGCCTGGCATTACTCTGTCCTAGGTGCAGAATCCGACGTTTGGGCTTGTTAAATTTCATCCTATTAATCATTGTCCAGTGCTCCAGTTACCCCCCTTCCCTTCTCCTGCCTTCCCTCAGCTGTGGGAAACTGCAGTTCCATTGCCTTGTGTGAGGATAAACTAGCAAATATGTTCCTCCCCATGCTTTGGTAAGTGTGTCCCCCAGTGTTTCAACAGCCCCCAGCACTCTCATTTAATCATTGGCATGTTCCTTAGGGCGGACTGTTAGTGCAGACATATATTGGCCTATGCTAGCTCATGAACCCTGTATAAAGCATCCAGAGCTAGAATCTCATCAGTTCTTCACATGTGTCTGTGTCTATGCTGAAAGCACTGTATTTTGCTGCTCTTATGAATTTCTTTTTCTCTGTTACACAGGCAGCAGCACAGCAGTCCAGCATGCTGCTTTCAGGAGTGCTTGTCTAAGCCCAGCCTTCAGATCTGCCCTTTGCATGGAACTTCTCAACCAGAAGCAGTTACTTCCCACCACATAAACCAAACCTGGAGGGTATTATTGCATCCCACAAAAGGCAGTCATTTCTACTCCTTTCAGGAGCCTGCATCCAGGCTGTTGTCTTCCAGAGCAACTTCTCACTGCTGGGAAATACTACATTCCCCAGGGGACCAAGGGAGGCGTAGCAGGCTACATTGAAAAAGGCTGGCCAAGTCTAGCCTCATAGCCTTTAAAAGAAGGATTACTGTTGGATTTTTGATGCACAGAAGTTGAAATTAAATGCTAGAGCTGTATTTTTCATGCTGACATAGATCACAATGGCAGCACAGCCATCTGGTCTATCAACCGCTTCTCCCAGTTTTGTATCATCTGCAAACTTGAGGGGTCTCTTATCCACATTCCCCTGCACTCTTTGCTTGCCAACCTAGTCCAACCCTTCCATGTTTGTTTGGGGGCTACTATCTCCCTCCCCATCATTCCTACTTTAAAGATCTTCTTGCAAGGTTGGTCAGCCTGTTGGAAAATATGTTTTTTTGTCCAATTGCTAAGGCAGATCCTGTCTTTTCCTAGCAGTCCTCAATTCTTAAGGAGAGTCCCATGGTCATAAAAGCTGAATCCTTGTTGTTGACACCAGCTGGGCCACAGATTTAGAACTCAGCAAGTTTAATTTGGAGGAGGAGAAAGATGCAATAGCCCAAAGATCATTGATACTAGAAGAACAGTTTGCAGTTATCCCATTGCTACACAAAACCGATTAGAAGAACAGAGGAAAAAAACCTTGTCATTTCAATAGCAGTGTCACATGCCAAGAAGAAAACAAAGGGGGTTTTCCCATTATTTTAATACAAAAAGTGCTAAACAAAAATCAGGAAAAAATGTGGTGAAGTACAAAGTGTTTGCACGAAAAGGTATGATTTATAGACATAAAAATAAAACAGCTAGGCATATTAGAGAGTACCTTGACATTAAATATTGCCATAATTATTATCTGGTTAGGCCTTTGAGATAAACAGGGATTCTTGACAGAAATAACTTTAGAAAAGGATTTAATAAATATACCAAATCGAGCATCTAATCCATGCAGGACTCGTTTCAATAGTTTAAGACTATTGAATATAAGTTTTTCCATTTTTCCTCCTCTCTCTCCCTTTCCTTCTGCATGTGTCATCATGGATCCCTTAGTGCCTGATACTTCTTTGCCCCGATTATGTCCTCTGTCATTGTCACCTCTACCTTCTGCATGTTCTTTATCACATTAGATTTTTTCTTCAGATTTCCTCTTCCTTGTTTCTTCTTTCACCCAGTTATTTCAGACTGATGATTTCTCCTCAATTATTTCATCCAGTCTTCATTAGTTAAAGGTATCTTTCTATTTTGGAGTGCCTCTTCTCTGAACACTGCCTGCTTCTGCCTTCTCTCATTTTTATTTCTATTAAAGAAGTTTTTGGTAACCTCCAGAAAGCCAGTATTTCTCATTATTCTGAAGCAATCTGTCAGCTCCATCCTACTCTGGAAAGAAGTGTTCACTTACTATCTATTAAGTTACTTTCACCCTTGCTCTTCTTTGGGGAGAAAAGAAAAATTAGATAATATGAGAGCAGAGCTGCTCAGTAATTGAGGAAAGACCAGAGAAAAACTAAAAGACAGGATGTTCAGCAGTTCCCCAGAAGGACATGGGAAAGATCTTATGCTAGGAAATGGGGTAAAAATGATAATTTTTTGCATTTTTGCAAAAAGAAAGTAGCTAAGAAGGTTCATAATTGCTATCAGTAAAGGGATTTAGATACTAGGTCTTTCACATGAAACATGATTTTCTTTTACCTACTGGGTGGGAAGAAAAATAGTTTTCAAGCACTTTCATCTATGAAATATTTATAAGGAATATCTTTTCAACAGGAGCAGCCATCATGCTTAGAAACAAAAGTCTCAATGTCTTAAGTAACTCTACCTGTATGAGTAAATCTATGTGCATACTTCAGTCAATTGAACAAATTGACCCGCACAGGGTTTCTTTTACTCATCATGAAATGCCTAAGGAACACAGACAGGGTAACAAACTATGCTGTGGAGGAAGTGGGCTTTCTGATCTGCATTACTCCACAGTNTGACCATAATATCTGTTTGAGTGGCCTTGACATAAACAGCTTATGATAAACTCTGCAGCCCATCAAAGCCTCTCTGCAGCCCTCCTCCTGCAAAGGAGATCGGTATTGCAGGGTAATTAGTAGCTAATACTATAGCTGCCAGATCCAGGATTTGGAAACACTGAAAAAACTGGGGTTTGCTCTTGGTTTGGTTTTTTTTAGATTGATTTATTGATATTGTACATACAAGTAACTGCCTTCTCATTTTATGCTAGTGTAAAAATATCCTAGCTTTAGGTTGAAGGTATATTTTCTTTTTTTTTTCTTTTTGCATATTCGGTAAAAACCGCAGTAAAATGTTGTTGCAAAGCAGAAAATAATAATTCATGCTTTCACTAATATTCATGATATTCCTGTTTCCCATTGGTTTATGAACAAAGATGCCACACAATAAATGAAATTAAAAGAAACGATTATTCATCTGAAATTATTTCAAATATTATGGCATTAAGCAAGCAGAAGGCAGCATTAGCATTTTTCACAACAAAAATTAAAGAAGGCGCCTTACATACAATGTAAGAATCAATTTTTAACCCTTTCATGCCCACACCTGCTTGGTATGTTAGAATAAAGTGTTGAGCAGTTATCAAAGGTGCTCCAAATAAACTTAAACTCTTAAATCTGCCATTTATGCCTGACTTTCATGGAGAGAGAGAGAGAGAGAGAGAGAGAGATGTTACAACTATTAGAAAAATGCATTCACAATGCATTTGGTGCCTCTTATTCTATTGTTTAACATCAATTAACATGCACATATATTGTATATGTTTTGTTTGTCATTAAGGTCACTGCTATTGCACAAACATGGTATCAATATCTTTGATACCAACACAGCTTAAACATCCCAAATTTCTTACCAAAATACAAGCCTAATAAATCAACCCTATTTTAGTCCAACAAGCTAACACATTAAAAAGCTTTGTCCTTTTATTATCCAGAATATCAAAATTATTCTCTGTCAAAACAAAGCTCTATAACTTCCTACTAGGAAGTTTTTTAGGATACTTTCTTATCTTATTGCCAACCACAAATATCTCAGTTACTCAGATTTCTTAATTAATTTCTACCTTTATTAGCATTTTTGCTTAAAATACAGTGTTAATGTGTTAACATGGTCAACACAGGAACACAGTTTTGAACATGACAACAATCCCACTGAAATCGATAGAAACACACACAGGTTACTGTTGAACATATGTTGAGGTGTTTTGTTGTACTGGTCACAAACCACTAAATATCA